>JANHCV010000006.1:1800000-2021495 GCA_025594325.1 Blastocladiella emersonii ATCC 22665
TGCGCGGACCCGGCGGCGACCGACTCGCGCGGCGACCCGATCCACCAGACGCAGGCGGCGCGGCTCATGGAGGCCGTGGCGGCGCCCGCGTCGTCGGGCACCGAGGACGATGCCGCGGGGGCGCCGCCGTCCGTCGCGATCGAGGCGACCGACGCCGCGGCCGCGGGCGAGGACGGGCTCGCGGCGGGCCAGTTCACGGTCATCAGTTTCCGGATCCAGGCGTTCACCACGGCGTTCACCGAGGCGCTCGAGGCCACGGGGATCGGCAGCGAGGGCGCGGCCGACGGCGGGCGGTTTAAGCTCTCGCCGCGCAAGATCCGCGTGTACCTGTGGAACAACCGGTTCATCCGCCGGTTCATCGAGGGCGGCAAGAAGGCGAAAACCAAGGGCGCGCATATCTGGTCGGTCCGCGCGCGCAAGCGGATCGCTGCGCCCGTCGCGGCGGTCCCGACGCCTGGGACCCTCGGCGGGCTAGCGCACGACCTCGCCCAGGACCTGCGCCTTTCCGACTCGCCGCCCGCGCCCGCTGCGCCCGAGGCCGCGACGGCGTGGGAATGGGAGTTTGCCCCGTTCGAGCGCAAGATCGTCGGCCCGCTGCCCCCCGTCGCCGTGCCCGGCTCCACCGGGTGGACGTGGGAGCCGTCCATCTGGGACCCGCAGGTCAAGGCGCCGCGCGCCGTGTTCGAGTCGCCCGCCGGCAGCCTGCCCCCCTGGCTCGCGTGGGACCGCGCGGGCGCCGTGCTGTGCGGCGACCCGCCCGCGGGGCTCGCGCCCGGCGTCCGCGAGGTCGAGGTCGTCGCCCGGTACCAGGTCGGCGATACCCAGGTCACCGTGTCCAAGCTCGTCGAGATCGAGGTCGCCTGCGCCGTCTCGGACCCGCGCGTGCTCGCGTCGTCGGCGGGTGTAGCCGCGGCGGCTGCGGCAGTAGCTGCGGCGGGCAAGTCGAGCGCAGCGGCCGCGGTCTCCGCATCCAACACGGCGACGGCCGGGTGGTCGCTCGCGGCCGGTATGCCTGGGTACCACTCGCACGTCGCGTCGCTCATGGGCATGCCGCCGATCCCGCAGCTGCCGATGCAGATGAACATGTCGATGCCGCCGCCGCCGCTCAGCTACTTTGCGCCCCCGCCGCCGCCATCAACGGAGCTCGACTGGCTCCAGCAGGGCGCCGCGGGCGCGGCCGCCGTGTCGCGGCCATAGCAGTAACAGCAGTAGTAGACAGTGTACCAATAAACTAGCAGTGTACAGGGCGGCGACCCACGACATGGACGTCGTTCGCCCGCCCAACCGTTCCCTTCCAACCTCGCCGTCGACCCGCTGGTGCGCCGATCGGAGACAAGCGCGAGACAAGCGCGTCGGTGTGGCGCAGCGGTTCACGTGTGGGTGACGGGCGTGGCGGGGTGTTGGGAACTCGAGCGAACCGACGCGTGGTCACGTTCTTCGGCCGGGTTCGGCAGCGCCGATCGCGCCCGCGCGGGCCTCGGCCGGTATATCAACAGGCCGCCCCTCCCCTCCCCTCGCGCTCTTCTCCCGTTGCAGACCGACCGTCCCCCTCGCCACCTCGATCCGTTCGCCACTGTCAACCATGCACCGCATTCCCCACGCTGCCCGCGTCGCCCGCGCCGCCGCCCTGCGCCGGTCCTTCTCCACGCACAAGGAGATCACGTTCGGCGCCGACGGCCGCGCCAAGCTCGCCAAGGGCGTCGACACGCTGGCCCGCGCCGTCGCCGTGACGCTCGGCCCCAAGGGCCGCAACGTGCTCATCGAGCAGCCCTACGGCTCGCCCAAGATCACCAAGGACGGTGTCTCGGTCGCCAAGGCCATCACGCTCGAGGACAAGTTCGAGAACCTCGGTGCCCGGTTCGTGCTGCTTTCCCCGACTCTGATCGATCGGCTCCGACTAATCCGCGCCCACGCACATCCATGTAGCCTCGTCCAGGACGTCGCCAACAAGACCAACGAGGTCGCCGGTGACGGCACCACGACCGCCACGGTCCTCACCCGCGCCATCTTCAACGAGGGCCTCAAGAACGTTGCCGCCGGGTGCAACCCCACGGACCTGCGCCGCGGTGTCCAGGTGGCCGTCGACGCCGTCGTCAAGCACCTCAAGGAGAACCGCCGCATGATCACGTCGTCCGAGGAGGTGGCCCAGGTCGCGACCATTTCGGCCAACGGCGACCGCCACGTCGGCGCCCTGATCGCGCAGGCCATGGAGAAGGTTGGCAAGGAGGGCGTCATCACGGTCCAGGAGGGCAAGACGCTCGAGGACGAGCTCCAGATCACCGAGGGCATGCGCTTTGACCGCGGCTTCATCTCGCCCTACTTCATCACCGATGTCAAGGGCCAGAAGGTCGAGTTCGAGAAGCCCCTCGTCCTCCTCTCGGAGAAGAAGATCTCGCTCATCCAGGACGTGCTCCCCGCCCTCGAGGCCGCCGCCCAGACCCGCCGCCCGCTCCTCATCGTCGCCGAGGACGTCGACGGCGAGGCCCTCGCCGCCTGCATCCTCAACAAGCTCCGCGGCCAGGTCCAGGTGTGCGCCGTCAAGGCCCCCGGCTTCGGCGACAACCGCAAGGCCACGCTCCAGGACATGGCCATCCTCACGGGCGGCCAGGTCTTTTCGGACGAGCTCTCGGTCAAGCTCGAGAAGGCGACCATTGACCAGCTCGGCCAGGCCGGCACCGTGACCGTGACCAAGGAGGACACCATCTTCCTCAACGGCCTCGGCGACAAGGCGGCGCTCGGCGAGCGGTGCGAGCAGATCCGCTCGGCCATTGCCGACACGGCGTCCGAGTACGAGAAGGAGAAGCTGCAGGAGCGCCTGGCCAAGCTGTCGGGCGGCGTCGCCGTGATCAAGGTCGGCGGCTCGTCCGAGGTCGAGGTTGGCGAGAAGAAGGACCGGTTCGTCGACGCGCTCAACGCGACGCGCGCGGCCGTCGAGGAGGGCATCGTGCCCGGCGGTGGCACCGCCCTGCTCAAGTCGACGCTCATCCTCGGCGACCTCAAGGCGACCGTCGCCAACTTTGACCAGCAGCTCGGCGTCGACCTCGTCCGCCGCGCCCTCCAGGCGCCCACGCGCACCATCGTCGACAACGCCGGCGACTCTGGCTCGTTTGTCGTCGGCAAGCTCCTTGACCAGGCGTCCGTCGAGGGCAAGACCTTCACCATCGGCTACGACGCGGCCAACGGCCAGTACGTGGACATGATCAAGGCCGGTATCATTGACCCGCTCAAGGTCGTCCGCACCGCCCTCGTCGATGCCGCCGGTGTCGCCTCGCTCCTCACCACGTCCGAGTGCATGATCGTCGACGCGCCCAAGAAGGACGCCCCCGCGGCCCCCGCGGCCGGCGGGATGGGCGGTATGGGTGGTATGGGCGGCATGGGCTTCTAAGCCGCTTGATGGTGCCGAGGAAGAAGAGGATGATGATTTAGGACAGCTCTTGATATCTATAAACGTGTACCTTCTCATATTATCGTGCTCGTGGTCGACGCGAGGTCGCCGTGAGGGTCCTGTCGTTCGCAAGTCGTCCATGACGAAGGCCACTCCCCTCAACACCATGCACCGACACAACCATGAAGCAGTCTAACTCGATGCAACCTCCCGTGCCGGCCGTGCCCGCGGCGATCCGGCACCTCGTGCAGGCGGTGAGCACCGTGGCGCAGCTCGCGGACGCGGCGGCCAAGCTGACGTCTGACTCGCTGCCCGTGTGCAACAAGGTGGTCACGCTCGCCCTACAGCGGCGATCGATCTTGCTCGACGCCGCCGACGCCGACGACAGCGCAGCCGCCCTCGACAAGGCGCTCGCGCGCGTTGGCGAGCTCGACGCCGAGATCGCTGACTGGTACGCCAAAGTCGTGTCGGCGGTTCACCTCCTGGTACGGTACGCGTGTCGCGGGAGGA
Organism: Blastocladiella emersonii ATCC 22665; assembly: GCA_025594325.1. Taxonomy (NCBI): domain Eukaryota; kingdom Fungi; phylum Blastocladiomycota; class Blastocladiomycetes; order Blastocladiales; family Blastocladiaceae; genus Blastocladiella; species Blastocladiella emersonii. The sequence continues at coordinate 1,803,896 of JANHCV010000006.1, forward strand.
AGTTGAGGCGTGACGGTGGGGACGCTGACGCAGGATGGAGCAGCAATCGAACCACGTCAAGCTCGCGGCGGCCGCGCACACGGCGCACACGCTGCTCCTGAACGCGCAGCAGGCGAGCAGCAGGGACCCGGAATCGGCCATGGTCGGCGGGTCGATGATTCGAGCAGCGAGGCTCGGTACGACTTACAACCGTGTCCCCTCACACGTCGCCAGCTCACACCGCACGCCCTCGTGTGTAGCCGAGATGATCAACGAAGTCCTCGCGATGCACGCGGCCGACCTGGCGCTCAAGCTGCAGCTGGCGGGCACGCTCGACGCGCTGGCGCTCCCGCTCGCGTCGGACCCGGCGACGTGCGGCGCGCAGTGGGACCGCGCGCAGCTCGTCACGCTGCTCGGCCACTGGATGTACGCGCCGCCCGTGCGGCAGGCGGGCGTCGCCGACCTCGCCGACGCGGCCGACGCGCTGCGCAGGTGGATGGCCGACGCGGCCGCCGGCGCTGGCGCGGCACGGGAATGAATGAAATGCGGTGATTGTGCTCGTTGTTCGGCGATGTTCGCGAAGAGGGAGCAGCAGCAGGCCAGCTTGATGGAGGATCCGGCGAGCTTGAAGGAGAATCCGACGAGCTCGGGCCCAGGCTCGGGTCCCCAGATCAAGGCGCGGGAGCCTCTGCAAGGAGCGCGGTTGAGTCGATCGCTCGTGTCCGCGCGCGCTCGTCGGTGGAGAGAAGCCTTTGTTGATGGTCACAACGGTGACGGGACCACTCGTGCGTTGGGAACGCTGGCCGCGGAGGTGCTCGCCACGTCAGCGCCAGGCAACCGTCGCGACCGTGGTCGGGATGCGGGAGGAGAGCGTCCCACGGCCGCGCTCCGGGTCCGTCCACGCACCCGAAGCGCCAAACAAACGGCGCACGACCTGCCCCGCCACGCCGGAGTTATGGCCGGCCACTGACGGAATAAAGAGCCGCCACGGCGCCGCCTCCCTCTCCCTTCGCGGAGCGCCACGGATCAGCGCCTCCAACTCTGCCACAGCCTTGCTGCAACTTGCTCGCTTGCTCCTGCGCCTCCGGCGTCCCTGCAGCTCAAGACCTAGACGCCTCGCACTCCTACGCCACCATGCCGTTCTGCTCGTCGAGCGGCGGCTCGCTCGAGATCCTCGAGTCCAACGTCGTCGACTTCACGACGTGCTTCCACCAGGCCATCCTGCTCAATGTCCCCACCGCCTTCCTGATCGTGCTCGGCGTTCCGCGCCTCGTGTTTCTCGCCAAGCGCGCCGCGCGGTTCCCGGCCTCGGCCCGCCTCTACCTCGAGGTCGCCCTGCTCATCGCCGCCGCGGCCCTGTCCGTCGTCAAGGCCGTCGTCGCGTCCTCGGCCGACCCCGCCATGGACTCGAGTGTCCTCGTCGCCCACATTGGCGCTGCCGTCGCGCTGGTACGCTCGCACGCCCGGATTCCGAAGGCGGGATCACATCACTGATCACCACCACCACCACCACCACCACCTCCTCCTCCTCCCCCTGTATTTATCGTACAGCTCTTCGCCATCCCGATCCAGTGGCTCGAGCACACCAAGCTGCCCGCGCCGTCGTCGCTCATCACGCTCTTCTGGTTCCTGCGCACGCTCGCCGGCGGCCTCGCCCTGCGCACCTACGTCCGCCTCGGCTTCGACTCGACCAACCCGACCTTCTACACGCTCTTCCTCGCCTCCACCCTCGTCTCGCTCGTCGGCACCGTGGTGGCGGCCGTGCCCAGCGCGGCGCGGTTGGGCGCCAAGGAGCTGCCCGAGAACAACTCGTCCGTCTTCTCGCGCGCCACCTTCGCGTGGATGCTCCCGCTGCTGCGCGACGCCAACCGCAAGACGCTCACCATGGACGACATCTACGACACGTCGCGCTTCTTCACGGTGCGCCGCCTCACGCCGCTCTACGAGTCGCTGCTGGCCGCCAGCAAGGCCACGCCGCTCGCCAACCCCGTCTCGGGCCTGACCGTCGGCGTTGTGAAGCGGCACTGGACCACCTTCGCGCTCGCCATCGTCGGCGACGCCGCCGCCCTCGTCTGCAACTTTGCCACGCCGCTGTTCCTCTCGGGCCTGATCGCGTTCGTCGAGATGAGCTCGACGCGCGCCGCGGCGCTCGGCGTCCCGGCCCCGCCGCTCGGCGACGGCCTCATCTACGCCATCGGCATGTTCCTGTCCACGAACCTCGTCACCATCGCCAACTCGTACAGCCTCCAGCTCCTGACCAAGCTGCAGCTGCGCATGCGCACCATGCTCATGTCCGCCATCTACCGCAAGGCCCTCGTGCTCTCGCTCGCGGCCCGCGGTGAGGCCTCAGTGGGCGAGATCGTCAACCGCATGTCCGTGGACACCAACCAGGTCGTCGCGTTCCTGCCTGCGACCAACGACCTGTGGTCCATGCCCATCACCATCGCCCTCTGCCTGTGGTTCCTGTTTTCCCTCCTCGGGCCCTCGGCGTTCGCCGGGATCGTCGTCGTGCTCGTCCTCACGCCGCTCATCAAGTGGTCCACCGGCGTCTACATGCGCCAGAACAAGGTCAAGCTCGGCACCATGGACACGCGCATCAAGCTGCTCAACGAGGTGGTCTCGGGCATGAAGACGGTCAAGCTGTACGGGCTCGAGGACTACTTCAAGCGCAAGCTCGTCGCGCTCCGCGACACGGAGCAGGCCGCGCTGCGCCGCCTGTGGCAGGCCATGTCGATGATGGTCGGCGTCACCAACTCGATTCACATCATGATCGTGCTCTTCACGTTCGTCTCCTACTCGCTCATCGGCGACCCGGCCAAGCCCCTCACCCCGCAGCGCGTCTTCGTCTCCATGGCGTACCTCGACCTCCTCCTCAACCCGATCGGCGCCCTGTTCGGCGTCATCGCCGCCGCCGGTAACGCGCTCGTCTCGTACCGCCGCATCGGCGAGTTCCTCGCCGCCAAGGAGTTTGACCCCGCCGCCGTCGACCGCTCCGACGACAGCGAGTCGCCCATTGCCGTCCAGATCGCCGACGGCCACTTCCAGTGGGAGCTGCCGACCAAGAAACCCGAGACTACGGCCACGACCGAGGCCGACGCGGCCGCCAAGGAGTCGGACGTCGAGGCCAACCTCGCGCCCAAGCCGTCGACCGACGAGCAGGTCGACACCGCCGCCGCCGTGTCCGCGGCGCCGTTCGAGCTCAAGAACATCAACCTGACGCTCGGCCGCGGCAAGCTGACGGCTGTCGTGGGCCGCGTCGGCGAAGGCAAGTCCGCCCTGCTGCACGCGATCCTCGGCGAGATGCGCAAGCTCGACGGCACCACGACGATGCGCGGCACCGTCGCGTACGTCCCGCAGGCCGCGTGGATCTTCAACGGCACGCTGCGCGAGAACATTGTGTTCTGCTCCAAGTTTGACGAGGCGTGGTACAACAAGGTGATCGAGGCGTGCGCGCTCACGCCCGATGTCAAGGCCATGGTCAACGGCGACGCGACGCTCATCGGCGACAAGGGTGTGACGGTACGGCTGCGGACTGATGCGTGTTTCGCGCGCTTTCTGGGCCGTGGATGCTAACTTGACCCTTGGTCGAAAACGCGTAGTGCTCGGGTGGCCAGCAGGCGCGCATCTCGCTCGCGCGCGCCGTCTACTCGAACAAGGACATCTACCTCCTGGACTCGGTTCTGAGCGCGGTCGACGCCGCCTCCGACAAGTACATCTTCAATAACGTGCTCGGGCCGCGCGGCCTGCTGCGCAAAAAGTCGGTCATCCTTGTCACGCACGGCGTCCACCACCTCTCGCAGTGCGACGAGGTCGCGCTCCTCAAGGACGGCACCGTCGCCGAAAACGGCTCGTACGAGGACCTCATGGCCCGCCGCGGCGACGTGTACAAGCTCGTGACCGAGTACTCGACCAAGGACGCCGACAAGCCCGACGACACGTCGAGTTCGAGCTCAAGCGACGACGACGACGACGACGGCATTCTCGCCGGTTTCGTCGACGGCGTGCGCCGCCGGTTCCACCGCGGCGACAAGCCCAAGCGTGCCGCGACCAAGGACTCGGTCGTGTCGGCCGCCTCGTCGACGGCCGCGAGCAAGTCGGGCGCCGGCGCCGACGAGTCCAAGCCCGCTACCGCCGCCGTTGTCTCGGCGCAGGAGGACGACGACTCGCTATCGGGCACCGTGACGTGGGCCGTGTACCGCGCGTACATCAACGCGTGCGGCAAGCGCGGCCTGATCCTGTTCGTGCCCTGCTTCCTCATGGGCAACGCCATCATGGCGCTGCACTCCTACTGGCTGCAGGTCATGTCGACGGCCATCAACGACGCGCCGCCCGAAAAGCCCGCCGACCTCACCTTCTACCTCGGCGTGTACGGCGGGCTCACGGCGCTCAACGTCGTCGTCATGGCCACGCTCGCGCTCGTCTCGCTCACCGTCATGTCCGTCAACGCGTCGCGCCTCCTCCACGCCGGCCTCATTGCCCGCGTCATGCGCGCGCCCATGTCGTGGTTCACGGTGATCCCCGCTGGCCGGTACGTTTCGCGCTCGGCAAGTCCCGACTCAGGTTCGCGAGCTCACGCCTGGACTCGCCCCTCGTGTAGCATCGTCAACCGCTTCTCGTCCGATATCAGCGCCATCGACGAGTCGATCCCGCTCACGCTCATCAACTTTACCTTCAACGCGGGCATGATCCTGTCGACGTTCGCCATCATCGGCATCTCGACTCCGTTCGTCCTGATCCTCGTGCCCTTCGCCATCGGCATCCTGTTCCTCCTCGGCATGTACTACCTCAAGGCGAGCCGCGAGCTCAAGCGCATGGACTCGTCGACCATCGCGCCCGTGTACCAGCGCTTCGAGGAGACCCTGCACGGGCTCGTCTCGATCCGCGCGTACGCGGCGTCGGGCACCTACGCCGACCAGATGGGCGAGGCCATTGACCGCAACAACCGCGCCCGGTACCTGTCGCTGTCGCTCGGCCGCTGGCTCACCGTCAACTCGACGGCGCTCGCGTCGCTCTTCATCCTCGCCGTCGGCCTCGTCGCCGTCTTTACCCGCGGCTCGTCCACCTCGGCCATGATCGGACTCGCGATCACCCAGGCCCAGTCGCTCGTGTTCGGGTTCCGCGTCGTCGTCAACGTCGCGTGCCAGATGGAGAGCGGTACGCTTTTTCGCGCGTGTGTGTATGGCTGGATCGCGTGGTCGAGATACTGACGCGAACGCATCGGCGCTGCGTAGAAATGGTTGCCGTCGAGCGTGTCCTGCAGTACTCGGAGGTCGACCAGGAGGCCGCGGCCAAGACGGACGTGGCGCTCCCCGCCGACTGGCCCGTCGCTGGCGCCGTCGAGTTCCTCGACTACTCGACCACGTACCGCTCCGACCTCCCGCCGGTTCTCCGCCAGGTCAACGTCACGATCGCGCCCGGCACGCGTGTCGGTATTGTTGGACGGCACGCTTTTAATCGCCTTACCTCGCCTTGGACGTGATACTGACCCTTCTTGACCGCTTCACTAGCACTGGCGCGGGCAAGTCGTCGCTGACGCTCGCCCTGTTCCGCATCATCGAGGCGACGGGCGGCAGCATCTCGATTGACGGCACGGACCTGTCGACGCTGGGCCTGGCCGACCTGCGCTCGCACCTGTGCATCATCCCGCAGGACCCGCAGCTGTTCGAGGGCACGCTGCGCGACAACCTCGACCCGCGCGGCGACTACGACGACGCGGCCATCTGGCGCGCGCTCGAGCTCTCGCACATGCAGGAGCGCGTCGCCAACCTCGAGGGGAAGCTCCAGGCCGCCGTCGCAACGGGCGGGTCCAGCTTCTCGAGCGGCGAGCGCCAGCTCCTCACGCTCGCGGCCGCCATCCTGCGCAAGCGTCGTGTCGTCATCTTCGACGAGGCGAGTGGGAGCCTCGACGCCGAGACGGACGCGATCATTCAGAAGACGATTCGCGAGGAGTTTGCGGGGTGCACGGTGCTCACGATCGCTCACCGGTGCGTTTACCTGCCTCGTGCGGTTCTGCGGCCCGATTACTCACAATTCGTGACCGCGCAATGTAGCATCAACACGATCATTGACTCGGACAAGATCCTCGTCCTCGACGAGGGCCGCGTTGCCGAGTACGAGTCGCCCGAGGTGCTCTTGCAGCGACCCGAGAGTCTCTTTGCCAAGCTGGTCGAGGACTCGCGCACGCACTGAAGTGGTTGAGGCTAGTTTTGGAAATACATGTAGACGATTTACTTCCTATCAGTGCTTGCTTGGTTTTCGCGAGAGTGCTGAGCTCGGGTCGCGTCGCGCCCCACACGTGTGGGGCGCAACGCGGGTCTTCCTTGCCATTAAGGTCAAATTAGCAGGAATGTAACAAGCACTCGTCGTTTTCATTGTTACTAACTGATAGGAGTTGCCGGTGAGCGGACTGTCGGTCACTCTGGGTGCCCCGTGTGTGGCCCAGCTGGCCAACCGCCTTTGAGCATGTCCTGTTGACTCTCAACGAAAACTCGAGCGAGCAAAAACCCATTGCGTTTCGTTTCAAGTTGGGGCTCTTGACCATGAACACCATCCTACAGAAGTCATCCCCCGATGTTCCCATACTCGAAACTCAAGCACGGCAAAGACTCGAGCCGCGTACGACACAGCGTCACCCGCTCCCGCGTCTCTGATCCTGACTCTCTCTCTCACGTCTCGACAGAAGGCTCAGTTTTATAGTGCGTTGGCGTCCGCCGACGATTCTGGCGGCCTGGAGTTGCCCACGTTCTCACCTTCGCCCAAGAGCGTGACAGCCAGAGCAGCGCGTGGGGCTCGAGCAACACCTTCAATTCACCCTGTCGCCGAACCTAGCAAGGGCAAGAGCATGGACGCCGAGCAGAGTTCGGTCACTCTTACCGAGCACGACGGGCACAAGGTCGTCACGAAGGGCTCGGCCAAGCTCGAAGCGGCCGTCGCTCCGTCTTCTGAGACCAAGTCGCAACCGGCGGGAAAAACGACACAGCCCAAGCGCAACATCAATCCATTAGTTCTGGTTGGGGGCGCTCTTGTAGATGTGAGCCTACTTACCCTTGTCATCCACAGCCCAACGATCGCGAAGCTGTTGTCAATGAACGTCACTTTGGTCACCTACGGCGGTATTTCCCTGTTCATCGGCATGAGCGTTTGTATCAGTCACCTCATCCCGTTAAAATATTTTGCTTGACCCAGGCAAACGGTACTTTGCAAGGTCTGAGAAGTACCAGGGATTCGCGCAGTTGGCGGCTACTGCAACGTGGTAGACCGAGTCCCGTCCTCACTGCTGAAGGCATTTTCGTCCGACTCTATCGCTCGTTCGTGTGCTCGGTCACCCTAGTCTGGTACGATCTAGTGAGCTTAAATCGGTAGACTCACGCCCAGCTACGGTCGAGATCGCAACGACAACTCGCTGAAGCGCTCGCACCAAAGTCGCGTCGCGCCACACACGTGCGTGGCGCATCGCGATTCGTTTCCCAATCAGACATGCAGGACGCGACGTTAAAGACTGTTTATTACTTAAAAATGTTGATGGCCTGCGGGATTCGAGCATACAGCGACCGCTCATCACATGCGGTTCCGTCCACTCGCGCCTTGGTCGCAACCACCTCTGCGCGCCAGTCAACATAGCGCGTCAGGTACAGAAGCTCGCCGCAGAAACACGTCGCAAGGCCGACGGCGAGCCCCCACCAAGAACCGTGCAAACCGGCTCCAGCGACAAACGTCAATAGAAGCCCAAGCGGGACGGCGATGAGGTAGTACGAGGACATGGTGAACGCGGCACCAACGTTTTGCTTGCCGCAGCCGCGGAACACGCGGTTCATGATGCACACGCCGGCGTCGGTGACGTGGAATAGCGCGACGATTGGAAGCACAGACGCGACCATGGCGATCAGCTCGGGGTCGGTTGTGAATGCGAGCGGAAGCCGGTACCGGAACACGAAGAGGAGCGATGCCGTGACGAGACTGGCGACCACGCACATTGCGATCGCGACTCGGGTTGTGAGGCGAGCACCACGTGCGTCGCCAGCACCAAGGTGGTTGCCAACGCGAGCACCAGTGACCATGGCAAGGCCCGAGAAGGCGACAATGATAGTGGATGAGATGTTGAGAATAATCGCCTGCGCCGCGAGCGGGATCGGCCCCAAGGTGCCGGCCGAGATCGCGATCAGCTCAAAGCACCACCAGTCGGCGCACAGCATGAGCAAACCTGGGATCCCGAGAGCAATGTACGAGCCCCACCCGCGCAAGACCTCGGCCGACCACGGATTCCACCGCCGGTATCCGTCGACGTGGAACATGTAGAACGCCGTCAGGAGCAGGCCGATCCACTCGCACGCCGCCCGCGCGACCGCGGTGCCAAATTAACCCAGATTAAAGACCGAGGTTTCGAAGGTCAGCCAGTACCCGATCCCCGCGTTAAACGGGACCGTGATCATGCAGACGAGCAGCTGGACGTGCGTGATGTCCTGTGCGAGGAGGAACTTGTCGATACAGTCGCTGACCGTCATGGGCAGGATTCCGAATGCGAGAATGCGAATGTAGTCACCCGCCATGCTTGAGAGCTCGGGGTCCTGGCCAACCAGTAGAAGCAGCGGCTCGGCAAAGCACCACGCGGCCGAGAGTGGAACGGCGAGGGCAAAGTTGATCAGGATCGCGCGTTGCAGGTAGATCCCGGCCTGCCGCGGGTTCGATGCGCCCGTCACAGCTTGCGCGGCGAGCGTATCGAGCGCAGTTGAGATGCCAAAGAAAAGCGAGTAACCGAGCACGTTTGAGAACTAAAAGTTGGGAGAGGTTAGTCGACCAGCTGGAGCGTTTCAGAGTACGTGAGCTTACCATGATCGCCAGCGTTGACGCTGCCAGCTCCTTGGAGCCCAAGTGGCCAACAATGAGGGTCGGAACGACGTTGTTGGCGTAGGACAGTGCAGCACCGCCAATGCAAGGGATCGCAGAACGGGTCAAGATTTTGGCTTCCGTCAGGGATTCTCGCAGTATAGATCCATAATCCCTCGCGCGCAAAAGCTTCGTGGCGGCCTGATTTGCAAGAGGCTCGTAGTTCGGGAGAGTTGATGGCTGATTCATGGTCTACGTTGTGTGGGGAGCGAGGACAGGGCGCGCCCCCTCCGAATCCGGATTTGAGGCGTCAGCAGGTGAACTTTGGGCCCATCGGGTGATGGCCGATCCGTTTGCACGGCTTCCCCGGAGGTATTGATTGCTCGGTGATGTCCCCACAGGAAGCGCCTTTGCTCGGCTTTAGAAAAGTTTGGGGCAGACAGACAGGGCCTTGTAATCCAGGCGCGGCCGTGAACAGCGTCCTGATCAGGGATTTTGAACGCAATCCGAGCTCAAAGGCTTGAGCCCGAGAAACAAAGTGTACTGAGCGGAACAGGAGGTTCCAGCACACCTCTACGGTCTGCTGCGTGTTCAATGGAACCCCCGCTAGGTGTGATCGGCGCCGTGATGCGCGCCGAAACCACGCGTTGCGCCGCACGTGGCGCAACGCAATTCCGTTACCGAAGGGCGACGCGGTATGACGCGTCGCGTTCGCTTCAACTCTCATCCCCACGAACTCGCACAAATCATGGAAACCAATGAACTAGGCTTCATGTAACCAACGACTACTATCGCGGAGCTCCCCGTAGAGCTGTTTTTGCCCGTGTTGGTTCTCGCCGAGTCGCGGTGTCTCGTCGTCGCGACCACGCGCGGCCTCTCGATGGCGGCGGCCGCCCCGGAAGTCAGGCGAGCGTTGATGAATGACGTTCTCGGCCGGCGAGTGCCGAAACCTTTGCTGAACCGCTACTTGATTGGACGTAGGTGTCCCAGCGATGTCGACGCGCTCCTCGCATACACGGCCGAGGTTCTTTCGGGTAGTAGTGCGGCACGCCGTGTCGTCAACCGTGATGATTCCGCCTTCTACCACGTCACCTTGCTCTACTCGGAGCTCTCCAGTTACCTCCTCAAACTTGCTCAAGCCGCTATCGAACGGTCTGGTCGCGATCTCGCCTCTGTTGTGGATGGCCTGCTTGCTCGCCAGCCTGTTTACCAGCGAGCCCAATTGCGGGCGGGTTTCGCTCGCTCAGCGCAGACCATATCGCTTGCATTCTTGTTTCTGTGCGTCAATCCCTCCCCGGCCTCTTCCTGGTTCGGATGCAGCTTTGTAGGTGGGTGTCGCTGACGCGAATGCGCCAACTCAAGTATATCGGTCATCGGCGCAACGACAATCCCAGCTGTGCAACTTTTTCTCGGTGCATGCACTCGGGAACGGAGAAGACCAAGGACACGAACACGGACACGTTTGGTGCGCTCCAGGTCAAGAAGTCGACCAGTAGCCTCAAGCGACGCAACACGGCGCCGTGCGAGGTTCAGGCGGACGACGGCAACGTCGTCGTGCAGGCCCAGGTCAAGGGGCCAAGTTCCGGCAACGACATTGCCCGTGGCAGCACCGTCGATATTGTCGAGGCTGGCTCGACCGACGGTGCTCCTGCTGCTGCTGCGGGTATCGACGCCAAGGACGCCGATGAGGGCCTCGCCCCCGAGCCCCTGGCCGCGAAACGCGTTGTAATTCCCGTTCCCGCGGCCGAAAGCAAGGTGATCGAGGACAAGGTGATCGAGTACGAGGGCGGGTCGGTCGCTGCGCCCGCTCCCGCTCCCGCCGATCGGTCTCGCCGCGACTCGGGTGTCGCGCCCGATACGGCGGCCGTCGTGGCCGGGATCATCGCCCAGTCGGCGGCCGTCGCGCAGGCCACGGTCGAGTCGCCCGTCATTGCCGAGCAGGTCGGCGCCGCGCAGTCCGTCGTCGAGCTGGTCTCCGACGCGACTCCGCAACCGGTTCAGCAGCAGCGACAGGAGCCGGTCCTGGTTCCGGTCCAGGGCAAGGAGCAGGCCGTGCCGACGGCCACCATCACGCGGTTCGAGGCGATCGTGTCGGTGCTCAAGGACGGCCCTTCCTCGGTCGCAGCCGGCAAGGCCGCGCTCAAGCCCGTCCGTGCCGTCGAGCTGACGCGCGCTGCCTACGTGACAATGACCATGCGTGCGCTGATCTCGACGGCCAAGGACACGGTGCAGCTCGCCGAGCTCGAGGCGGCGCGCATCGCCAAGCACCTCGCGCCGTCGCATAAGGCCGCCGACCTGCTGCCGTATGCGCTCGCGTCGCCCATCTCCAGCGAGGCGATGCGCCAGTGTCACCTCAACGGCGCGATCCTCCTCGGCAACCCGCACGGCGTCGCGCTCGCCATGTGCCCCGTCGACGCCAACCTGTGGTGCGGCGTGCACGGGGCCGATGCCGCCGCGGCGCAAGAGTACCGCGCCGCGATTTCGAACGCCTACTCGGCGCTCGCTCGCGCGCTGCCGGTCGACCCCGTGGAGCGGCTTGCGGTGCTCGACGAAGTCGCGGCGGTACACCCGGCGCTCAAGCCGCTTGCCCTGGTCGTCGCGTTCCTCTTCCTCAACGCCGGGACCCGGCTCAAGGAGACCGTGGCCGCGATCGAGCGGCTGTGGCGGTTCCCGCTCGAGCACCAGTCGCCCCTGACCGAGGCGCAGAAGGATGCGATCAAAGAGGCGACGACCAACGTCGCGCTTCGGGTGCACTTGGGCGCGATTTTGCAGTCGGGCGTGCGCGAGTACCGCGGCCTGCTGCCGTCGGCGCTGCAGCTCACGCCCGTCGTGCCCATGTAAATAGCTTTTGGTACGTTGCTCGGCGTGTGTTTGCCGCTCGAGCTCTGATAATTTTTGTACCATATACCGGTTTTTGTGCGCCCGCCGCGGCGCTTTGTGCAATTCCTGTCCTTCCGAGAAGCACGAGGAGTTCTCGAGCTGAGCTGGCTCGCGCATCAAGGCGACTGAAGTCGCTCGACCAACTCGCGCATCACACAAGGCGCCTCGAGATTCCTCAGGCTCCCGGAGCTCGAACTCGTGGCGCGCAAGCTGAGAGCTCGGATCGGCGACGATAAAGGCCATTGCAGCTCCACAGAGCAAAGCGCGCCGTAAGGCCAGCCGTGTCGCTCGGCCGGCAAGCTCAACGACGAGTTACAGGGCACAACTCAATCTCACCAATAGTGCTCCGGAGACAGATTGCATGGAGTTCATGGACATGTAGCTGCATTGGAGACGCGGCAAACGAGCCAGGCGACGGCGGCCGAGCGGCCACGGTCGCGTTGCTCACGGCGCGTGACGCGTCACTCCGTTCAAAAATCGCTTTCCCGCACGAGCGCGCGTGCGGCTTCGGGCAAGAGCTCAATCAATCCTCTCACAACTCGATGCACAACCCTCTGCCATGAAGCACAAAGTAACTGCAATGGATCGAGCAACGGTCGACGACATCGCCCTTGGCCCTGAGACCGCCTTCGGCGGTGGTGGCGATGCCGAGCTTACTCTTGTCAACGCCCCGCACGACGTGCTCTTGCTGGTCCTCCAGCTCGTCGAGCCGCGCGATTGCGTGCCTTCCGCGTCTCGAGAGCTTCAGCGCGTCGTCGGTGACCGAGACGTGCAGCTTGTTTGGGACCGGCAGCGCTTGACTCCCTGGCTTCGCAAAGCTTTCAACAGTGCCGACTATCGCAACGTCTTTCCGCGCACCGACCTCGAGTGTTGTCTGCTGTCCGTCAAGTCCGGCACACTGGACCGGCCCAATCGTAACTTTGACCGCGCGGCCTCGAGCGTCCTTCTCGAGCTCATCCGGCCGATTCTTGCGGCTTCCACAGCGGGCTCGGCGTGTCTTAGTGCGCTTGTACGTTCTCCCGTCACGGCTAGCGCGAACAGTGGTCGCAAGATGAACGACAATACCGACTCGGACGATGGTTCTGGATCTGGTTCTGTAATGAGCCCGGCGCATCAACTCAACACCGTGTACGATATCGGTAATCCTAGTAGTCGGCTTGCCGCGGCATTTCTGCGTGCGGGCTCGACGCGCAGTTGCACGGACCCTGCACCATCCTGCCTTGAATCGCCAGTCTTCTCCCAAGTTCAGTTTCTCGTCGCCGTCGTCATGCAGTGCAACACGACGGCATGCCGATGGGTGCTCGAGGACACGCTCAAACGAGCGCCCGAGCTTCTCAATCACGTTCGAAGCGACTGGTTCAATATTCATACTGCTTTCTCAAGCCTCACGCTGTTGAAACTTGCGCAACCGATCAGTCTCGTCGACTACCTCTCACTTCTCTCCATGCTGGCCTGGAAGCCGGGCCTTCTCGAGTCCCTTGGTGACGCGGGTCACTCTGTCAACGTACCTGTACTCGGTGATATCGTTTTGAACGATACGCGCTTCAGCCACGCTCTTTCGTGCAACTTTCCAAAGACTGCCGCGGCTGCTCCTGACGTGTCGCGCGCAGTCGACTGGCTCTTTCGGTTTGCACCATCGGTTGCAGACCGCCTTGTCGCGTCTGGCCTGCTGAACTCTCTCAACCAGTCGCACATGCTCCCGGCGCTTGCTCACGCTCTCGATTGCTACCCGACCAAGCTACTCGCAGACGTGCCGCCGAGCGATCGCGCACGCCTTCGTGTGACACTGCACGAGAATGGCCATCCGGTGGCCCTGTCTCGACTCCTTGACGGCGACAGTTCGCGCAACGTCGAGGCCCTTGGTACCGTCTTGGCTTACGCTCTCCGCGGCAGCAAGGACGAGGGCATCAAGGTGGCTTTGCGTGATCTTTGCGAGGCGGTCGTTGAGCAAGCTGGTTCACAAGTTTCGCGTGTGGTCGTGAATGGTGCGCTTCGCGAATCGTGAAACCCACAGCTCAGCCTGATAACTGATTGAATCTCGCATGTGGTCCGTAGCTTTCCTCTACTTTCTTGACGCGAAGCACTTCCACACGAGCGGCGCCCGCCGTGTCTTCGGGTTCGCTCATCAACAGTTGCGCCACCAGATGCCTTTGCTCCTGGGCAAGTTTGCCCAATGCATTCGCACGGGACGCGATCCTTACGACACGAAGCACCGCAAACCCCTCGCACGGCCCGAGTTACGCTTCAACACCGTCTTCGATGAGTCGACCAGCGACCAGGCACTAATGACGTCGATGTTTGCGCTTCTCTTGACCATTGTTGACCACGCTCGCGAAAACGACTGTGTGGACTACACTCGGTCTCATTGGCTCGTCGTGGCCGCTTTGCAGAGTCCTTTTACCCGGGTCAACGCGATACGCAAATGTCCAGAGCTCCCGGCTCGCTGCGAAGCTTCTTGGAATCATGCTTCGGGCCAACATTGCATCGTACGAGCGCGTCACCATCAGACCTTCGATCTCAGGCGCTGGCCTCGTACAACTGTGTGAAAAGTGCCCACTCTTGGGGCAGGAGCCGTGCCTTGCAACGTTTTCCGATTTGTTTGGTATGCTTCGCGGCCTTTCGAAGCTTCCCGACTTTGCCAAGGTTGCGCTGTGCTGCAGCCTGAACGACCCCCTCATGCGCACTGTATGGTTCAGCAAGCCGTACCGCGCCAGGAAGATGCTGGATTCCTGCCTCCAGCACTTGAACGACTTTCCCGTGCGCGAGTTGCTCCGCCTGCTCGCCCGGCCCGACCTCAGCGGCCTGCTCACCGTCTTGTCCAGCAGCGGCTGCCTGACGCAGGCCGAGTTTTGGCGCCAGGTCCCCGACGGCGCTCTCGACGCAGTTCGCGATGCCGTGTGGATCCGACGCGTGATCGCGTCTTGCACTGGCGAGGCGGGCGAGGAGTGCATCGAGGAGCTCAAGCGCGTCGCACCGATTGGGACCTCACAGCAGTAATTGTTGGTTTGTGCTGACTCTGTTCTTTGCTCAGTACATCTCGCTTCTGTGGTCGAGCATGGAGTCTTGAGAGAATTGATCAGATGGGAAGCGAGGCCGATCGGTGCCGGGACGCGTTGCGCCACACGCGTGCCATGTTTCAAGAAGCTGCGCCTCTCTTTCCGCGCCGCGATTCCTTACATTACTCGATCAAAACTGCCATTATATAGCACTTTCACACTTCCTTGGTTGGCGGGTGCATTTGCGCGAAATCGTTCTCCATCCAGAAGGCGATCACGTCATCCGCTTTGCGAAAGGACGCACTACTAAAACTATCGGCAGTGTACAGAATGTGATGTCCGGATTTCTTCCAGCACCTTGAGCATCGCGTTCATGACGCTCTTGTTGGCCGCGGTGGTTTTGAACGCAGCGCTCGTGTACTTGAGAGGGAGTCCCGATTCGAGCCACCATCCAAGGCACGAGATGTGGCCTTGCTCGCACGCCCCATCGACTGCCACGCTCGTATACATCAAACCGGTTGGGTGATTTTCGAAACACTAACGCAGAATCTCCACGTATCCACGGCGGCTGTCCGAGTCGACGTACCGGCGAACAGGGGTGCGCTCAAGGCTCCGCGAGTTCAGCTTGAGCAGGTCTGCCCACCAGTCCAAGACCGCTGTGGTTCCGGTTTTCGAGCCCGCCTCCCAAAAGACCGAGTCCTTGACCAAACCAACGAGGTTCTCGCCGCCCACCGCGCGCTTCCACAGCTTGAGCACATCCATGCGCTCGTCCCGTGTCGCGGCTCCAAGAATCGTGCGGATTGTAGGCATCATATGGAGACACTGGCTGCGAAAGAGACATTCCAAGATGCACAAGCAAGGAGGCCGAGCCTTGTACGCAGCCAGCACAAAGTTCTCCTCGTCGATGTGTTGTGCACAAGTACCAGACGATCTTGGGTCGGAGTTGCCCTCACAACTGGTCCGGAGCGCGAGGAGCCTGTCAGGGCGGTTGTCCGAGTAGGCGTGGAACACGGCCATGCCCAGGTGGTGGTCAAACACGTATCGGCGGAGCCGGCCGAGCCCGTGGATAACCTTGAAGTACTGCGAGAGCGTATGTGCGACGGAGCTCGGTGGGCCACCGGGACACTGACTTCTGACGAACACTTCAAAACGTGAAGCGGAAGCGTGAAAAGCCGAGGCGCAGCGGCAGGTGGAGCGGACGGGGTCGCAGTACTCGCATGCAGCTGCGGCCGCGTAGAGTAGCACGTCCTCGATGAGGTCGAGCATGAGGTCCTTGGTGTTCATTGGGTTACATTTATGCAGTTTCGAAAAGAAGGGGAGAGTCAGCGCGGAGAAGCGCTTCGCCCCAGTCGGCGTGCGTGCATGCGATCAGGACTTCCATCACGGCCAAAAAAGTCACATGATTGTTCGACGCGTCTCTCGGTTCGTTTACGACCCAGCACAGGGCGAGAAGGGCAACGAATTGAAATTATTCTGCTGGATTAAAATGTATGTAGCGCAACAATAGAAGCAGGTTACTTGCGATGGCGCAGATTGGCCGTTGGCTCGCGCAACTCGAAGTGAGGAACGAACAGGAACTGACGAAGCGTCGAATGGAGGAGTCGGATTTGCCGCGCATTGAAACAGGAATCGAACGTTGGTAACGTGCCAAATGGCCATTGACGCAACTGCAACGACTCAAGCATGGCGTGCCCGCGTTCGTCGTTTGGCATTCCCCTGACGGGCCAGCTCGCGTCCGCTCGCGTCCCACGCCATGAGGAGGGCTGGAAGCCCACTGGCTCAGGGCGGGCGGATTGAGGGAACGGGAAACGGACAGCTGACAACGAACGGGCGGGATTTATGAATACACGCAGTGGACCAAACGATCCAAGGGATGATGGGAGGGAGGGGGTATGGGTGGATGGACTGACTGTACAGAAGGAAGATGGCCGACGGCGCTCACGGCTTGTGGCGCTTGGTGGCCTCGTTGCCTGGGCCGGCCGAGTCGGGCGCGCTCGAGTCGTCGCGCGGGTGCGCCTGCTTGGTGTGCTGCGCCGTCGAGTCCGAAGCCGAGGACCCGCCGCCGCCGCCGCCGCCGCCCACGCCGCCAACGCCAGGCGGCGTGGCATCCGTCGAACCCGAGACCGACGGCGCGACGGGACCGATTCCCGAGGTGAAGGCCATGCCGCCAACGATCTCGAACTCGTCGAGTTCTGCAGCCATGGTCGATGACGGCGCCGCAGCCCCATGAACGACCGTGGCCGTGGGGTGCTTGGGCTCGAGGGTCATGAACACGGCGTTGTTGCTGACCGAGGGTACGGGGATCTGCTGCGCGTCCTTGATCTCGTCGAGGTGGGCCGGCGACAGGAGGCGCGCGTGATCGTAGGCGTCGCGCTCGTAGTTGCGCTGCAGCTCGAGGGCCGATTTGGAGAAGGCGGGAGCAGGAGGCGAGGGACCGCGGCGTGCGCGTTTCGGACCGCGTTGATGCGGATCGTTGCAGCCATCACCGGGGGTGTTGGAGACAACCAATGGAACCCGCTCCGAGTGGTGGATGAGGGGCACAAGCGGGCGCGGTTGGGCGCCTGGACAAACGAGGGCGGGAGGTTGCGAACGCGTTACGAGCGGACGACGAGTGGAACCGGCCTGAACCAGTTGAGGGTGACGGGAGGCCAGGATAAGAGCGGGAGCCCCGTGTGACGGGGTGACGAGCGAGGGCAGGGCGGGACCGTGCGCTGGCGGTGCGCTTGAACTAGCCGCTGAAGGAAGACCGATGCCGACGCGGCGCTCGGGATCGCGTGGGCCACGTAGCGACCCGGACTAGGGCCTTTTATTGTTTGGGGAGCCATTCGTTAGCAAACGAATCAACAGGCATGACGTGCATACGGCGGATGGTTCTTGTTCATGTCTGATCGGGCTCAAGTGATAAACAGCGTTGGAGAAAGCTCGTTGCAGGAGGTTACATGAGGTATTGAAGAAACTGGAGGTGGGTTTGGAGAAGTCAGAGAACGCGGGGGGTGAGCGAGCGAGTGGGGGAGCGCACGCTCGCGGCCAACGCGTCGTGGCGGGCATCACGTGTTGCGACCGGCGCGTTCCGCCTTCCGCCCGTTTGCGCGCAGCGCTCTCGTTTCCCGTCCTGGGACTGTAGCCGCCCATGGATCGCTCGCCGATGTGGAACTGCATGCACCGCGTCCTCTGCCTGAAGCGCCGCTGCCGCCCAGGCTGCCACCGCTCGCCACTCCCCCTCCCCAACCCCACCTCCCTCGCCCTTACTCCCCGCGATACGGCGACAATGAGCCTATACATGGAGCAAATGAACGTGCACCTCGCTGGGACCGCCCCAGAATGGTCCTGTCGCTCCTCCTGAGTCTCGCGGTAGCCCCTTCGTCACCACAAGGGTGCAGTTACCGCGTCAGCGTCCGCCAAACTGAGAGCGTGTTCCATGTCTCTCTTGCGTGACACATCGCATGTTGCCGCCGAGCGTCCCTGAACTAGCGCCAGCGACGCCACCTTACCGCCTGCCCTTGGCGTCCCCGCCGTTGCCATGCGAACGTCGTCCCAGGCCCCTCGCGACAGACTCGAGCTCTGACAGTGAACATAGAGTGAGAGACGACGTCGGCATCAGCGGGCTGGGTGACTGCGGCTAAGGCCGTGGCTCTTGCTGCGCGACCCGCCCGCCGCGAGGGTCCGCTTCGATCCAGCTTCGCTGGGAAAGCCTCGTACGCGAGACCCGTCGCAGCCTGTACGAAATCCGATTGAGACGAAGCACCTGCTGTTGCCATCCGCAATGTATACGAGAAGAGGAGCAACCTCTCGTGCGCGCTGTTCATGTGACGCAAGAGCGCAGAGCCGTGAGCAAGGACGCTAAGCAATCCGCACGAGTTGATCAGGTTTCAGGTGTCGATCACGTCAAACGTCATCCCCTCGCGGTAGATCAGGTCCTCCATGACGAGTCCGCAAGGTTACCCACATCAATCGCGTCAAAGTTCAAGTCTGGGACGAGCAAATAGTCTTCCATGGCCGCGATCGCGTGCCCAGCAAGGAAGAGGACGATGAGCTGAGAGCTTTGAAACGCGCTCTGAAGCGCGGAAATCCACTCGCGAAGCACCTTGAGAATGGCGCGCTCCGGGAGGTCGCGGTGGACGAACAGGTCGAACGCTTCCAGCGGCACCGCGTCCAAGTCGAGTGCGTAGTACGGCGTGCCGTCGAAGTGGAGAAGCAGCATGGTCGGGTTCACGACCGAGGCGGTCTGCGGATCGCCGTCAACAAAGTAGGACCCGCTGTTCGCAAGCCGCTCGATGTGGCACGCGGTGCGAGAAAACCGAGCAGGGGATGCGGCCTCGGCTTGCTGGCGCCGCAGCCGCTCCGTAACGAGGTCGGCGGGACTAGCGGCGCCATCGGACCGCGAAGCGGAAGCCAGATACTCGTCGCGCTTGGCGTGCAGCGTGTCGACGGACCAGTCGACGTTGAGCCACGAGCGTCAGCAATGCCGCAGCTCGCGAATTGTGTCGTCGTCCGTGATGCGGAGCGGAGCATCGGCGGGGAAAGCTTCGTCGAGACACGAGCGCATCTGCGCGTCCCAGAATTCGCGGGCGTCGGGCTGGAGCGTGGGCGAATACCAAAGCTGACCGACCAAGTTCACGATCCGGGGGCTCGTCCGGGTTCGTGCGGATCGCGTGAAGAATGAGCAAGTTGCGAGCAAGAATCTCTGGACGGATATCGTTCAAGATGAAGTGGAGCTTGTACGCGCCGTCCAAAATCTTGCTCATGGTGTTGTGCGTAGTCAGGGCAAGCTGAGCAAGGTCGCCGCAGCCGCTAAGAAGCACAAACATGTCGCCACAAATGCTAGGATTGTGGAAGAGAAGCACGTCGCGCGGCGGGGACTGCCGGAAGGGCCGGTACTTGCTCGGGGGCTCGCCCGGGTAGCGCGAGCGGCACGGCAGCGTGGGACGCACGAAGTTGCGCTCGAACGGCAGGCTCGGGCCCTGCGCGGGAGCAGGTTCATGGGCGGCCACCTCGGTGCTCGCCGCCTGAGAAGGAGGAGCTTTAGTCGATGCATTGCGGCCAGTGGCCAGTGATTTCATTTTCTTTTTAGCCTTCATTGCAAGTGTGGGGGGTCTATCGAAGGGAGAACGAGCGCTCGACGGCACGCAGACAAGGCCAACGAGGTGTATTATCACCCTCTCCATCACACCACATCCTCCCTCCCTCACTCGTCGAGGACGACCACATCCGAGATGGGCCGCGGCCGCGCGACGGGCCACATGCAGTCGGTGCGGACCGCGAGGATCTGGAACCCGTCGCCGCCGCCGTCCCCGCCCGACCGCGGGACCGACGCCGCCGCCGCCGCCGCCGCCTGCATGGCCGCGAGGTACGACCGCGGGAGCTCGAACCGGATATCAGCCACGACGCTGCCCTCGGCCGCGGGTGCCCCCGATCCGCTTCCACGCGAAGGCGCCCACCACGCGGTCGACAGGACGTGCACGTTGATCGGGTTCGGGACGAGGAAGCGGTCGGCGGCGACCGCGGGGCCGACGGCGGCCGTGGCCGAGCTGAGCACGTTGGCCGCAGCCGTGGCGCCGTGCGCAATGTACTCGACGAGCGCGTGCGACGACGCGTTGTTGACGGCGGACGCGCGCTTAGCTGCGCCCTTGAGGTTGAGCACGCGGCGCACCGCCCCGAGCTTGCGCTCGTTCGCCGCCGCCGTCACGGCTTCGGGCATCGCGGGCCCGATGAGCAGGCCGAGCGTGCGCTGCGCTGAGTCGAACTGGCTCGCCGTGATGGCCGAGCCCGCGAGCCCGGCGCCGGTCGCCGTGGCGGCGACTGAGGGCGCGCCGGCGCGGAGCAGCGCCGCGGCGGGGACGAGCAGCTCGACGTTGGGCAGGACGCACACGACAATGGCCGATGGGAACGGGCGCGGGACGCGGATCCCCATGCGGAGCGCGGGGAGCCAGCGGGCCGCCGCCATGGAAAAGTCGAGCAGGAACGGCGACCAGTTGGGGAACTTGGCGAGCGCGGGCGGCGTCATGGCGAGCGCTGTCGCGGCCGGCTGCTGCTGGTGCGGCGTGGCCCCAGCGGCGGACTGCAGCGGCAATGCCGTGGACCATCGCGCGGGGTCCTGCGTGGCGGTGCTCGCGGGGCTGGTGGGCGAGGCCGCAGCCAACAAGTCCTCGACGACCTGGACGAGCCAGTGGCGCGGGTACCCGAGGAACACGAGGCGGTCGAGGAGCGCAAAGAACCCGTGGATGTTGAGCCCAAAGTTGCGTTCGGGGAGGTACGCCGCGACCGCGGGCGTGACGAGCCCGAGCTCCTTGGCCCACTGCGCGCCGTTCTGCGCTGCAAAGTCGACGCCGTACGGCCCGCGCGACGGGTCCGCGTAGGGGAGGATCGTGTACACGAACACTTCGCGGAGCCAGCTGGCGACCACCGAGTTGGGCGCGAGACGGCCGAACGCGGCGGGCGGGTTGCGCGCACCGGGTGTGAGCGTCCACCGGTAGTCAACGAGGACGGCGCCGCTGAACCGTGTGGACGAGCCGCTGGTCTTGGGCTGCGCCGCGCCCGACGGCTGCTGCTGCTGCTGCTGTGGCGGTTGCTGCTGCTGCTGCGGGTCCTGGAGCTCCGCGGGCATCGGCCCGACGAGCTTCTGCAGCTCGGGGTTAGCAAACTCGAGCGCCTTGCGCGCGTGCTCGATCGACTTCCTGCTGAGCACGAGCGGCATGACGCCGAGGATCTGCGCGAGCCTGGCTGGCGAGTCGGCGCGCGTCGAGTGGCGGACCGCGCGGGCGAACTCGTCGGCGATACACTCGTCGGCATGACGCAAGAACAACGTCGGCCGGGGCCGCGTCGCCGTGACGGCGCTGTCGGCAGGCCCAGCGCGCAGGGCCCACCGGTTCCCACCGATCCCGATCGTCCCGACGAGCGCGGTCGCGGGGAACGGCGGGAGGATGAACTGCGCGTGCGGCGCCGTAGGCTTGAGCAGCTTGGGCGCGTCCGTGAACAGGGCGAGCCAGCCAGGCGCGTGCGCCTCGGGCCCGCCGAACACGACGCGGTCGTACTGCGTTTGCTCGCGCATCGCGTGCACGAGCGCGGCCGGGCCGTCGTCGACGCGCATCGTGATGTTCAGCGCCGGGACGGGCGAGCCTGCGGCGAGCGCGGCCTTGCGGCCGTCCTTGGTGTACGTGCTGGGCGGCGCCGAGTCGGGCGTGAGCGCGTTGAGGGCGTCGGCGACGAGGGCGAAGAAGGCGGCGCTCCAGTCGAACAGCAGGATCGGCGGGTGTGGCGAGTCGGCGCGGACCATGCTCTCGACCATGTCCCACACCCACCGCTGCGCGACGAGCTGCTGGAATACCTCGGCCGACTGCAGGCCCGGGAGCTGGTCGCCGTTGGCCCCGCCGGCGCGCGGCACGGCCGGTGTCGCGTTCGCAGCGGCGGTGGAGGGAGTGGAGGTGGCGGCGGGGGTAGGCGAGGTGGAGGGGGTAGATTTTTCGGGTAACGGTTTCGTAGTAGATGTAGTAGTCGATGCTGTCGCCGCCGTTGCCGCCGCCGGATCCCCACCGCCGCCAACCACGGACGCGAGCGACGGTAGCGGCTCGCCCCCATCGACGCTGGGCGCGCGCGGGAGCGGGTCGGGCGACCAGAACACGGCGTCGTTCGGGAGGAGCATGCGGTTCGCGCGCCACTCGCTAGCGATAGAGACGAGGATCCGCTCGAAGCGGGCTGCGAACTTGGCGGGGTCGGTGGTGCGCGGGTGCGAGTGGCGGCAGACGCAGTGCCAGTCGCGGAACGCCTCGGCGAACTCGGGCGACTGAAGCTGCGCGGGCGGGACGAGGCACCGGAAGTAGAGCGCCCAAACCTGCTCGTCGTCGACTTCGTCGAGGAACAGGCGCGGCGGGTAGTCCATGAGCCGCGCGTACTTTTCCATGAGCTGCAGGCTGCGGCGGAGCTCGGCGACGTTGGTCCCGAGACTCGGCATGGACTCGAGGATCGACGCGAGCTCCGCGTCGCTCAGGTCCTTGGGCAGGCGTGCGAGCAGCTCGACCAGCTTGCTCTGCGCCTTGGTGTCGGCCGACCCGACGAGGTCGCGCAGCCGCTCGTCGATCTCGTCGACCGTCATGCCCTGGATCCGGGTCGGATCGCTCGCGGCGTCGCCGGGGACCGTCGCCTTGACAGCGGCAGTCGACGCGGCGTTTGGCTTCGGCGGCGTTGGAGCAGGCGCGGTGCCTTTCGGCGACACA
Organism: Blastocladiella emersonii ATCC 22665; assembly: GCA_025594325.1. Taxonomy (NCBI): domain Eukaryota; kingdom Fungi; phylum Blastocladiomycota; class Blastocladiomycetes; order Blastocladiales; family Blastocladiaceae; genus Blastocladiella; species Blastocladiella emersonii. The sequence goes on from JANHCV010000006.1 coordinate 1,826,784, forward strand.
GCCGTCGGCCGCGGCGGCGCGTTCGGGACCATATCCGCGTGGTGGAACCGTCCGATCGGACACGTAGCGTCGGTCGAGCACGTCGAGAGCGAGACGCGGCGTGCGCGGCCGCTGGTGTACTTGGTCGGGCTCGACGACTGCGAGCGCGGGGCGGCCGCGGGTCGGGCCGGCGACTGCGCCACCGCGCCGCGCTGCGGGGAAGCGGCACCGACGTCAGCCTTGTTGATGGGCTTGAGCGGCATGACGCTGGGCGGGACGCCGTTGGTGGACACGGTCGAGTGCAGTGCGCGGAAGTCGGGGACGAGGTAGTCCTCGTCGTCGTCCGGGTGGTCGCCGGTGTCCCTTGGGCTGCGCGTGCGCTTACTCCCGACACCACCTCCACTCCCACCGACACGCGCGTCACAATTGGCGCCGAGATGGAGTTCGGGGAGATTCGACAGCCGCGGGAGAACACGGGCGCGCGCCGTGGCGTCAAACGCGGCGTGGTCGCGGACCCACAGCGCGAGGACGCGGCGCACGCGGTCCCACGACGCGCGGTCGAGGGTGACGGCGGGCAGGTGCGCGAGCGGGGCGCCCGGGTTGCACTGGAGCAGGTCGCCGACGATGTCGCGGAACAGGGCGTCGAGCTGCGGCGGGATCAGGTGGCCGAAACACAGGTAGTGCGCGAGCGCCGCGAGGTTCGTCGAGTCCGTGTCGGCGTGCAGCGCGGCGAGCGGGGAGGCGCGCTCGGTGCCGCTAGACCGGCGCTCCGTGGCGCGCCGCAGCGCACGGCCGAGCCGGGTCAGAACCGCAAGCATGACGAGGGCGCGCGCGACGGCCGCGGGTTCCGCGTCGGCGAAATGGACCGTGAGGAGCAGCTGCTTGGCGATCGCGTCGGGCTCGGCGTGCTTGGTGGGCCACGTCGGGACCGTGTCCGGGGACGCGCTCTCACCCGCCTTCTCAGTGCCGGCAGCAGCGATCCGCGCCGCCTGGACCGCAGCATCGAGCACCGTGATCCACAGGGCGCGCCCGGCATCATCGACACCGTTGAACATGACGCGCGCGCGCTGGCGTGACGCGGGGGTCCACCGTGCAAACTCGATGCGCGCGTCGGGGTCCTCGTCGACCATGGTGCCTGCGCCGAGACTGACCCAGTCGGGGCTGTGCTCCGTATACTCGTGGGCGACGGCGGACCAGACGATGGACGACGACTGGCCCTTGGGCGGGTACGCGCCGGGGTCCGCGGGCGCGATCATGTAGGGGACGCCCGAGAGCGCCGAGATGGCGGGCGTGAGGGCGTTGCCGAGGATGCCCTGGCGGATCCACGAGTCCCACGGGCGCGTTGCGGCCGCGGTAGCGGTGCCCGCAGCGGGCTTGCGCACCACCATTGCGGCGGGCGGCGCCGCGGACGCGCGGGTGCGCGGGAGCGTCAGGAGCTCGTCGCGCAGATCCTCGGCGGTGCGCGGGTCCCAGTCAACGGCGGCAAAGTCCTCGTGCGCCTGGAGGTGTTTCGCGGCCTGGTGGATCTGGGCGAGGTCGCGGTCGAGGGCGGCAGCCGCGCTCGGACCAGTGCCCGCCTGCTGCTGCTGTTGCGGCTGCTGCTGGCCCGCCGCCGCCGCGGACGTGGGCGATGCGGCGAACGCGGGGACGCTGCACCCGGTGCCCGCGTTCCCGCTCTCGTTCGCGACGGCGTTGACGCCCGTGAGCTCGCCGAGGTACAGCTGGCAGCGTGCGCGGCGGGCGAGGTTCTTTTTGCGGAGCACCGTGAGCCGGGCGACCTCGGCGTCGGCGACCTCGATGGCGCGCTGCGACGTTGCGAGCGCCTGCTGGTACTTGCCGAGCTCGTACTCGCACGCGGCGAGGTTCGAGAGGTACACGGCGCACGAGGGGGCGAGCGCGGCGGCGCGACGGTAGCACGCGAGCGCGCGGTCGAGATCGCCGCCCGCGTAGTACCGGTTGCCCTTTTCGCGCTCAGCCTCGGCCTCGGCCGACGCGGGGCCGAGACTGGTCCCGCTGGGCGCGCGCGACAGCGGCGGGGCTGATGCAGGCGATGGCGCAGGAGTCGCTGCTGTCGCGGCTGCAGGCGCACGCTTACGAGCCGCAGACGCGGTCGCCGGTAGACCGAGCTTGGCGCTCGACGCGGGCTGGATCTCAACGATCTCGCCGTCGGGCCTGATCTCGTACAGGGGCGAGTCGACGGCGACCCCCGCGTCGGCGCCGAGGCCGCGGGAGACCTCGAACCGGAGCTGGACCGTTGGCGGCGCGGCGCCAGTGCGGTTGGTGGACTCGAGGAACTGGGCGGCGACGACGTCGAAGACGGCCTTGGCCTCGGCCTTGCCGACCGCGTCCATGCGGAACACGGCGGCCGCCGCGGATGCGGGGGCGACGACGACGGATGCGGCCGCGGCGGGCGTGGCCATGGCGGCGGACGACCCGCTCGGCGAGAGGACCGCGGCCGAGTCGACGTGCGCGGTGCCGAACTGGTGCGCGGGGCGGATCGGGGTCACGCGTGCCGCCGCCGCCGCATCCTTGACGTTGGCCGCCGCGGACGTACCCGCGACAGACGCGGGACGGCCGCTCGGCGGCGCCGCGTGTGGCGTGGCGGCGGAGGTGGTGGCAGCCGCCTTGCCATCGTCGGTCGGGATGGACGGCGGGAGCGGGGCAAAGTGCGGGACGGTTGGCTCGGAGACGGTGCGCTTGGCGGGGACCGCCGCCGCGGCGCCCGCGGTCGTCGCCGCCGGCGGTGCAGCAGTGCCCGGGATCGTGAACGAGAAGTTGGTGGTGGTGGCGGGGAGGCTGCCCGTCTTCTGGAGCGACTGGCCGAACGAAAACCCGGGGAACGCGATGGTGGCAGCGGCGGCAGGTTGCGGCTGCGTCGCCGGCTGCGGCTGCTGCGTCGCGAAGCGACGATCGGCATCACCACCACCACTGCTGCCGCCGCCGCCAAAGAGCGACGCGATCCAGCCCTCGCTCGCCGGGGCCGGAGCCGCGGGCGTAGCGGATCGAGGCGTGGCGGACGCCGCGACGGGCGTCGCCGTAGGGATCTCCGGGTCCGACTTGGACCGGCCGTTTGGTGGCGGCTGGTGGTGGTGCTTCGGGAGCTCGGGCGCGGAGGACGCGGGTTTCGCGGACGTCGGGCTCGTCGGGCGCCACTTGGCCCACCCCATGGCCGGCTTGGCCGCGCTCGCGTTCGCGACGGCGACGTTGAGGGCGGGCGGCGGGGATTTGGAGGCGGCAGTTGACGCTGGAACAGGCGCGGCCGCAGCGGTAGCAGCGGTCGATGCCGAAGCGGCGGGCGCGGGCGATCGAGCGGACCGGGTCGGGCTCTTGCTCGACGGGGTGGTCGCGGAGGTGGGCGAGCTCGGCGCGCTGAACTTGGCGACGAGCGCGCGCACCGAGGTGCGGGCCGTCTCGACGATCGACAGCGGTTTCGCCGGGGTCGCGGGCGGGGCGGGTGCGGCGGCAGCCGTCACCGGCGGCATCGGCAGCGGCGCGGGAACAGGTGCGGGTGCGGGTGCCGATGCAGGAGCATGAGCTGGCTTCTGCTTGCCCGCGGTCACCGCTGCAGCGGCGGGGACGGTAGCGGTAGCGGTAGCGGCCGCCACTGGCGACGCCGCGATCGAGAACCCGAGCTGCTCCATACGCAGTGCCTCGGCGCACGCGGCGCGGACCGAGTCGGCAAAGGTCGGGTGGGACGCGAGGACGCGGGAGATTTCGGCGGGGTCGACGTTCCCGATGGCGCCCATGGAGGTGCGCAGGGACTCGGCGAGCTGCGCGGCCTGCTGGCTGCCGAGCGCGAGGCCCGTGTCGTGGGCCTGGCGGAACACGTCCATGATGGCGGAGAGGTCGGCCGGGAGGGCGGCGGTGACGGCTGCGGTGGCGGCCAGAATGGCGGCGTTGGCGGAGGCGGTCTGCGCGGCCGTGGCCGTGGCGGTGGAGGATGGTGGTGGAGGCGGGTTCGGCGGCGGCGGGAGGCCCGCGAGCGGGACGCTGGAGGGCGCGGACTGGGTGCGCTCGACGCGGGGCGCAGGTGCGGTTGTTGTAGCGGCGGGGGCAGGAGCGGCCGCTGGAGATGGCTGGGCGGGTGCCGTGCGCGCGGTGGTCGCGGCGGCATCCGGGCTCGTCTTGGGCTGCTGCGACTGGGTCTTGGTCGCAGTCGACGGCACAGCTACGGGGCGGGGAGTCGGCGTTGCTGCAGGAGCTGTCGTCGCTGCGGGAGCCGGTTTCGCGGCAGCAGCAGCAGCAGCAGCAGCAGCCGCGGGGGCCGGCTTGGCCTTGGCCGCGGCGGCCGTCGACGCGGGCTTTGCGGCCGCAGCGGGTGTTGCAGCGGGTGCGCTCGGCGACGGATTAGCGGCGGCGGGCACGACGAGCGGCGTCAATCGCGGGGACGCGGGCGGCAGGCCGGCCTCGGCGCGCATGAGGTCGGTGGAGGGCGGCTGGTCCTCGCGCGGGTGGTGCGGCGAGGCGCGCGACGCGAGGTACCGCTTCCGGCCTTTTGGTTTTCCCATGGCGGCGGGGTCGGGAGCTACGGGTGATCGCAGCGTGATGAGCCGAGGCAGCGCGACATGGCGATCATGGGGAGTACGAACCACGGTGATGGGGCGAGAGACGGTGCTCGCGAAGTTGGAGAGACGGGGCAGAGAGCGGTGCCCAGTCGCGCGGGTCGGGGAGTCGCCGGATCAGCCGAGTGCCAAGGCGACACGGAGCTATGCATGCACCGACGCGTCAGTCACGCAAACCTCCCAAAGAGCACGGCGGTGAGGTGAGCCGACCATTCGAGGCACAGTTTGACGAGCAGTCGTGCGTGGATGCCGACAGGTGACGCGGAACCGAGCGTCGCGGGTTGGCGGGTCCGTTGAGTTTGCGCGCGTAGTGGTTGCGGGCAGGGCGACGGGGTGCAGTCGGTGGGTGTCGATACGTTGCAGGGAGTGACGGTCGGTGAAACTCGCAGGACCAGGGGCGGATCCGGGTGCAAGAGCGGGCGTGCGGGGTAGCGAGCGTGCCGAGGCCGGTGCGGCGCCCGCGGCGCGTCGGCGGCGGCGCGTAGCACGCGTTCCTCATGTGACGCGCCACCGCGCGTCTTCTTCTTGCGAGCGGCCAAGCCACCCTGCCGCTTTCCCTCTCCTCCCCTCCTTTCTCGCGCTCCCTCTCCCCTCCTGCGTGTGCCCGCAAATAAGCACCCACCCACCACGCCATTGCACAACAATGCAGATCATCGACCCGCTGACGGGCAACCGCGTCACGTACAACGACGGCGACGCGCTGACGTGGGACCAGTGCGCGGCCATCGTGGCGGCCGGCGAGATTGGCAAGCTGAACCGCACCGACGCCGAGCTGCAGCGGTACCAGGCGTGGATGGCGTTCACGCAGCGCGCGTTCCCGACCGTCGAGGAGTACATCAAGAGCGTCGTGTTCACGGCGCCGTCGACCAAGGTGGACGGCGACGGCGACGCGACGGCCGCGACCGCCACCGCCGAGAAGCCCAAGCTGGTGCTGCGCATGAACGACTTTCCCTACAACCTGGCGGACGGGATCGAGCACTGGGTGCTGTGGTCGACCGAGGGCGAGCTGGCTGCGCCGGCTCTGACGCGGGTCGTGCAGCACTGGCTGCTGGCGCAGGCCGCGGGCCGGTCGGTGCCGTCGCCGTTCCACCCGCCGCTGCACCTGATCGAGCCGCTGTCGCCCGCGTCGGCGGCGGTCGCGACGGCGATCCCGGCGCCCATCGTGCTGCCCGAGTGGACCTACTGGGTCAACCCGCCGCACCGCCAGACGATCCCGGGCATCTGGCACGCCCACATCCTCGTCCACCGCGCCTCGGTCCCCGCCAAGCGCCTCGCCATCGACCCGGCGCTGTACCAGTGGGACGTGACCACGGCCGCCGCCGAGATTGCCGCCGTCAAGGCCGAGCGCGCCGCCGCTGCGGCTGCCGCCGCCGCGTCCGAGAGCAGCGAGGCCACGGCCTGACTTTGATGATCTGCATTGCACCCACCACGTGTCGACGACGGATATACACTCTCGATTCCTGCACCCGCGCCGCGCCCGCGCATGAATTTTTGGGAGCTAAGCCGATGGCCATCGCGAAGACCGCCTGAGGTGGCGTCAGTTCCCTTGGTGGCGTGGCGGCCCGCTCAGCTGACGCGCGCGCTGCCCGTGTTCGTTCGCGTTCGCCCAGCCGCTCGCCACACCTCTCCTCTGCTTAAACGACGCGTCCCCTCTCTCCGCCACCACACTCACTGCAACGTATCACCGCCATGAGCTCGTCCGAAGGCTCCACCCCCGTCGCCGCCATGTCGGCCGCCGAGAAGCGCGCCGAGGCCCGCCGCCGCCGCCTCGCGCAGGCCGACGACCGCCTCGCCCGCATCAAGGCCCTGCAGACGGGCGAGGAGCTGCCGCCGCTCTCCGAGGTCCCTGTGTCCGACGCCGCTCTCGCTGCCGCCGCCGCCAAGGTCGACGTGCCGGCGCCCGCGCCTGTCCCCGTTGCCGCGGCGGCGCCTAAGCCGGTCGCCGCTGCGCTTGCTCCCGCTGCGGCTGCTCCGGTTCAGCGTTCCGGTACGGTCGCTTCGCGCGATCGCTCTGGGCTGCGTACCCTAACCCGCCTGCCGTGTAGTCCCCGCCGTCGCCGCTGCTGCGCCCACCACCGCCGCGACCGTCCGCGCTCGCAAGTCGGCCGCCCCTACTCGCTCAACCCCCACTCCCGCCACCGCGACGCCGTTCATGTCGCCGCAGGAGCGCGCGGTGCTGGCGCAGCTGCAGGAGCGCGCGTACGCGGCGTCGACGCGGCGGTGGCGCGCCATCCACACGGTCGTGTCGATTGTGCTTGGCGTGGCGCTCTTCTTCTACGTGCTGTGGGCCGCGGCCGAGCTGCACGTCGATGGCGAGGAGGTCATGGGGATGCTGCTGCACGGCTACGACGACGATATGCGGATTCCCGCCATGGTACTCTTTCTCGCTGCTGCTGCTCGTTCGCCGGCGCAGGTCTAACGAGTCACCGCGTGTAGTCGGTTTTCTCCATCTTCCTCGGCGCCGAGGCGGCGCTGTACGGCGCGCGGTACCTGCTCGACAAGCCGTCGTTCTCGCCGCCGACCAACGACCTGCTGAGCCAGGTCGGTCTCGGCATGGGCATGCCTGCAGCGGGCGGCGTGGCGGGGATCGCGACCACGGTGACCAACCTGTCGTACACGGCCGGGTGCGTCGCGTCGGACCTGTGCCACATGCTGGTCGTGTTCGGCGTGGGGATCGTGGCGTGCGCGTACTACGCGGGCGTGGTGACGCTTCCCTCTGACGACGCGTAATCGGAGAGGCGAGGGAAGAGAGATTCATTTACATGTTTGTGGTCACAATAGTACTAGTCATGCGAACCCGTCAGTCGGACCCCGTCAGCAGCGCCTCGACGGCGTCGGCCTCGCGGCCGCGCGCGGCCAGCAGGGCGCGGCCGACGCGCGACGGCGCGAAGCCCATTTCGCACAGCCGCCGCATCGCGCCGGCGTTGACGCTCATGCGGGCGGCGATCTCCTCGATGGACTCTTCGCGGGGCTTCGGGGCGCTGGCGGCCGAGGGCTCGGCCGGTTTTGGTGTCTTGGAGGAGCCGCCGGGCATGGCGTAGCACTCGGTCCACTGGCGCGCGGTCGCGTCAAAGTCGGCGCGGTCGCGGCGGTAGTGGCCGGCGACCATGGCGTCCTGCGGGTCGTCGGGCTCGGGCGACTCGAGCAGCTGCTGCACCGACAGCAGGGTCGTCGACAGGTTGAGGACGGGGGTCCACTCGTTCTTGAGGATGTCGAGGCAGATGGCGCCCGACTGCGAGCTCACGTTCTACACCACCGCGTAGTTAGAGCCCGCACCCGTGCCAGAGACACGAGCAGCGCGTACGGGATGGTAGACGCGCGTGATGAACTTGACCTCGGGCGGCGCGAACGGGTAGTTGGCGGGGATCTTGATCGACAGGTCAAAGGTGCCGCCCTCGTACGGCGTCCCCGCGGGCCCGCAGATGGTGCCGCGCAGGTTGGCTACACGCTCGCGGGCATGAGCTTCTCATGCACGCCGCCCCACACGCGAAACACCGCAGGCGTACTCAGGTCGGCCGCGTCCAGCACCGTGATGGCGATGCGCGACCCGTCGTTGGCGGCGGCGCGCGCGGCCTCCTGGATCTCCTTTTGCAGACGACGCGTTGCCATGACTTAATGTTATTGCGTGGTGTTGATGCGTTGCAGGTGTGCGGTTGCGCTTTGAGAAGAGAGTTCGGCGCGTCGGCGGCGGTGGCCATGGCGTGTCCGCGTGAGCTCGAGCTTGATGCGTCATGGCGCAGCGCGATGGCATCGACGGGCGGATCACGCGAGCGAGAGCGCCCCCGGCTCGGAAAAAGCCGGGGCGGGAATAGGAACGCCGCCGGAAGGGCAAGCCTCGGGCCTCGAGACAAGTTTTCTTGCTGGCCCGCGCCGCCGCCCGCGTAAAATTCGCCTCGCTGGCCGTTTCGCCCTTCATCACGAGGCCGGGGCCGAGCGCCTCTACGTCGCCCCAACCGTGTGCTCGGTCGCCGCCGTGAGCGAGCGTTCTCTCCTTCAACGAGAGAGAGCGAGTGCCCCTCGCGCGCCGGAGTTCAGTTCAGCAGTCGCGCCCACGCCGTCGCCGCGCCTTTCCGCCCGCGCCATCCCGCGCTTCTCCCTCTCTCTCTCCCCCTCGTCCCGTCCTGCCGCCCTGCACACTCGCTCGCTCGCTCCACCCTGCCATGCAATCTTCTCCTGCCAGCCATGCACCCGCGCCACCAACGCCGACGGCCGTGAACCGCGCGTTGCCGCACCCGATCATGAACCTGAGCGTGTCCGAGGCCGAACCGCTGGCCGAGATCATGGCCGTGCACGACGTGGACCCGGCGCACGCTGCCGCCGACGACGCGGCCGCCGTCGCCACCTCGACGCTCGGCCTCGGCACCATGAACTTTATCGCCGGCACCTTTGGCGGGTTCGCCGGCGTGCTGGCCGGCCAGCCGTTCGATACCGTCAAGGTACTTGTCCTCACGACGACGAGGTTGCGGCCCTCGAACCCACCGCTGACCCCGCGTCGCATGAATAGGTCCGCCTCCAGGTGCAGGGCGCGGGCGAGACCAAGTACCGCGGGACGCTGCACTGTTTCGCGCGGATTGTGCGCGAGGAGTCGGTGTTCGGTCTGTTCAAGGGCATGTCGTCGCCGCTGGTCGGCGTGGCCATGGTGAACGCGCTGCTGTTCGGCGTGTACGGGACGCTGCTCGAGGCGCAGCTCGACCACGCGGGCGCGACGCCGACGCTGACGCAGATCTTCCTGGCCGGCAGCGGGTCAGGGCTCATCAACTCGATCATCTCGTGCCCAATGGAGCTCGCCAAGATCCGCGTGCAGAACCAGACCGACGCCGTGCACAGCGTGGTGCGCACGACCATGCCGCACTTCAAGTCGCCGCTGCACTGCCTGCGGTACCTGCACGCGACGCAGGGCGTGCGCGGCATGTTCCTGGGCATGGTCCCGACCATGGTGCGCGAGACGCCGAGCTACGGCACCTACTTTTTCGCCTACGAGTTCCTGTGCCGCACGCTCGCGCGGTCCAACGGGCACACGGACGACCGCGGCGCCGAGGCCGCGCTGCGCCCGTGGCAGCTGATGCTCGCCGGCGGGCTGTCGGGGATCGCCGGGTGGATGTCCACGTACCCGGCCGACGTGCTCAAGACCAAGATCCAGTCGGCCGACCGCGGCACCTACAAGGGCATGTGGGACTGCGCCAAGATCACGGTCCGCGCCGAGGGCATCACGGGCCTCTGGCGCGGGTCCATGGCCACCATCGTCCGCGCCTTCCCGACCAACGCCGCCACGTTCCTCGTCTGGCACCACGCCATGGAGGTGCTGCGCAAGGTCTAGATCTCGTTCTGTTGTCTCGTCATGTCTCCTCCCCACGCACTTGCTCCAACCCTTCTCCTAGTCTCGCTGATCTCTACCCCAAATCAACTGTCCTGGCTCGCTGTAGAACCAGTTTTGTCCTCTCTCACATCATGTCGTCGTGTCCCTGAGCTTCGCGAGAACGAACGTCGCGCACACACAGCGAAGAGGGAGGATCAAGCAACAAGCGCAAGTATATCAACTAAGAGGGAGGGGGACTATAGACACGGTGAAACGGCTTACGAGAAGAGGCGCTTCTCGTACGAGTAGAGCGAGTGGACGCCGCCCTCGAGCTGGGCCGACGCGGACCGGCGCTCGAAGCGCACCGACCCGTCGCGGACGCCGTCCTGCATGGCCTTGACGCTGCGCACGCCGATATCCTGGAGCCCGTGCTGGAGGCCAACCTGCAGGTACGGCACAAACTTGTACATGGACCCCTTGTCGAGCACGGCGCCCGTCACGCCCTGCGCCACCTTGATCTTGTCGCCCTCCGAGAAGTAGCGCTTGCCCGCGGCATCGCCCTTGTCCATGGCGTCGAGCGACCCCATGCCGCGGTACTTCTTGAGCCGCTTGCCGTCGTGGTAGAAGTACTCGCCGGGCGACTCCGAGGTACCGGCAATGAGGCCGCCCATCATGACGGCCGAGGCACCGAGGGCGAGCGCCTTGGTGATGTGGCCGACGTACTGGATACCGCCATCGGCGATCACGGGGATCCCGTACTCGCGCGCCAGCGTCGCCACCTTGTACACGGCGGTGCCCTGGGGGCGGCCGACGGCCATCACCTCCTGCGTGATGCAGATCGAGCCCGAGCCCATACCGACGCGGAGCGCGTCAGCGCCGGCCTCGATGAGCGACTTGGCCTGCTCCATGGTCACCACGTTGCCGGCAATCACGTCGATCTTGCCCTTGTACGTCTCGCGGATGTGCTTGATCATCTCGATCTGGAACGTCGAGTTGCCCTGCGACGAGTCGAGGACGACAATGTCGAGGCCGGCCTCGACCAGGGCGGCCAGGCGGACGCGGTCGTCGGGGCGGGTGCCGACGGCCGCGGCGGCCAGCAGCTGCTTGGTGCCCTTGGTCTTGGACGCGTACGGGTACTCCTTGTTCTTGAGCAGGTCGGCGAGCGACATGAGCGCCACGAGGCGGTCCTCCTTGTCGACGATGGGGAGCTTGCCCTTCTTGCACCCCTGCAGGATGCGGTTGGCCTCGTCGAGCGACACGCCCTGGTTGGCGACAATGAGCTGGGTGCGCGGGGTCATGACCTCGGTCAGCGTGGTGGAGGCGGGGTCCTTGACGAACTGGATGTCGCGCGACGTGATGATGCCGAGCAGCTTGCCGCCGAGCTTGCCGTTGTCGGTGACGGGGACGCCCGAGAAGCCGTGCTTGGCCTTGATGGCCCACACGTCGGCGACCGTGGCCGAGGGCGCGAGCGTCACGGGGTCCGAGATGAAGCCGTTCTCGTACTTCTTGACCTTCTTGACCATGGCCACCTGCTCGGCGACCGTGCAGTTGTAGTGGATGACGCCGAGGCCGCCCGTCAGCGCCATGGCGATGGCCATGTCGGCCTCGGTGACCGTGTCCATGGGCGACGACAGGAACGGGAGCTTGATCTCGTGGTTGCGCGTCACGCGCACCGAGCAGTCGACAATGTCGGCGGGGAAGTCGATGAACCCGGGCAGGATCAGGAAGTCGTTGTACGTGAGGCCGCCCGACGTCGCAGAGTCGAAGAGCTGCTCGGCGTCGAGCCCGTCGCGCGGGAACGACTTGCCGCTGGCGGTGGTGATGGTCGACATGGCTGGATAGAGGGCGGGAGCAACCGAACAGCGACGACGACGAGACGGGCGGGACGCAAGGTACGGGTCAACAAGCCGGGGGTTGTTGCCACAAGAGAAGAAGGGGTTCGAGGGGTCCCTTGCTGCTTTGTACGGCTCGCTTGGCTCCGCGCACGCGCAATCGCGGTCGCTCCCCTCCCTCCACGCTCGAACAGCAGCCGCGTCGAACTCACGTGGACCGTTTCCGGGCCCCATCGGATCATCTCGCCGGTTTCATCCGCCACGGAAATAGCCGGCTGATACGCGTCACGTGCGCGAGCCGCGCGAAAATGGAGTCAAGCCGACCGACCTTCGCGCTCTCTGCAAACCGTGCGTGCAAGCGGCACCATCATGTATCATCGAGACGCGAGACTGCGTGCAGCACGTTGGTGGGACCCGCGTCCGCGATACCTGAGGTCGTGGGCCGCCGGGACGTGAGCTAGCGAACCGCTGTGGCAGCAGGGGACGAGTCAGCGCCGACATGTATCATCGAGACGCGAGTCTGCGTGCAGCGCGTCGGTGGGATTCGCAGCTGCGCCTGTGTGAAGGTCCTCGGGGTCGGTTGGGTCGTTAGAGGGCGAGCTGTCGCTGGTCCAGCGACAGCAGGGCGCCCGGCTCGTGTTCGGCGTCAGCAAAGCCGATCTCAGGCCGAGGAGAAGATGAAGCGGCTATCGACCGCGGCGAGGGTCGCCGTCACGTTCCTCCGCTCTCATACGCGTTCATCACGACTCTCTCATGACCATGGCCACGGCCACGGCCGCGTGCTGCGCATGAAGAGCGCGAGTTTCACGCGGCGCCGCCATTTCGAAGCGCTTGGGCGGAGCCTCCGCCTCTCGCCCACGTCGGACCATGATCCATCATCAGCTCGGAACGTTCGTTCCCGAAGCCGACCCGGTGCTTGCGGCGTCGCCTCGCTTCGCCACCCACCCGTTGCGCGCCGTGCCACCCCCGCGCACGCCATGCGTTGCAACGCAAGCTTGTCCGGAAGAACTGACGAAAATGGCTCACGCGCCGGTCAAAAGCTGTTTGGGCGTTGATGAACTGCGCGGACAAGATATGCGATGAAACCGTTGGGGACCGGGTTCCCCGCACCACTCGCGACGACGACGCTGCGGGGAGCGGAGAGCGCGAACGCCGCCCAGGGACCGTCGTGGCCACGATTCACCACGGTGGCCATGATCCACGATGAGGATGGTCGATGAGGAGGAGGGCGGACGCGTTTCCATGACGAGTTTGGCCAAGACGTGCTTGTGACGCTGCGGACACGCCAGCCTCGATGGTGTGCGTGTGCGAGCGTGGCGCGATCGCGCACTTTTCTGCGGGTCCGCGGCCGGCCGTTTGAGGCGCAACGCAAGGTGTGATGGATTTGCATCACAGCGACGCGTGCAAGCCGGGACCCACTGAACCTGAGATGCCACCCGTTCGGCCGGCTGCGACAGAAGCCACCGCCGCGTCGCCGCCCCGCTGTACTGCACGCTGACTCGCGTGCTTTTGCATCCCGGCCTGCACGGCTACATCAAACGAACGGACCCCCTTGGCCTTGGCTCGCCTCTCTTACGCCCTTGACGCGGAGTTCTCGCTCCGCTCTCCCGCCCTCCCGCCATCTTCCGCATATCCGCTGCTGCGCTGCGTCGTGCTGGCACCCGCGTCGCCTCTCTCTCAACTCTGTCTATACCTGGGCCCTGCAGCGCAGCCGTCATCCCCCTCCGAGCGCGTGATAATCATGATCCCATCACGCTCCGCGGCCGCGATCACGCTGGCCATCACGGCGCTCGTGTTCGTCCCGCTGGTCGTTATGGCCGCTCCCGCATCGGCAACAACACCCACGGCGTCCGCCGCCGCGGCCTCGAAGCCAACAGCCACGCCCGCACCCCCCGTCCGGCTCAACAAGTACGGCAACAACGAGTTCGAGGAGACGACGCTGACCGAGTATGCGTCGGTCGACCTCTTGATCGTCATGTGCATCAACCTCGCTCTGACGACGGGCATCGTGTTCACGGCGGCGCGCGCAGCGCTGCGCGCGCGGACCATGTTCCACGTCGGCGTGCTGATCGCCGCGTCGCTGTTCCTGCTCAACGACATTTCGTACTTCGCGGTGCTCGCGGCGCACAAGGCGCCCAACGCGTTCGAGATCATCCGGGTGCTGACGCCGACCATGACGTCCGGGCTCGTGTCGGGGCTGAGCCTGCAGCGGTTCGTCGTGTTCGCGGCGACCTCGCACGCGCGGTGGTACACGCGCCGCGTGCGCCGCGCCCTGCTCGCCGTCAACTACCTCGTGCTCGTCGTCGCGCTGGCGCTGCTCGTGCAGTCGTACTTTGGCCTCGACCTGCGCCAGGAGGTGCCCGTCAACCCGATCCGCAAGATCACCATCACGGCCGCGCTCGCGTTCGATGTACTCACCGACCTGGTCGTCACGATCCTCATCTTCCGCATCGTGCTCAACATCCGCGCCGCGCTCGACTCGAGCGGCGCGTCCAACATGCCCTCGTCGTCGGCCAACACCAACACCAAGGCCTCGCTCGGCAGCAGCGGCCACGGTGGCAAGGTCAAGCGCCGCGTCAGCCCAGAGTACCGCGCAACGGTGCTCCGCGTGCTCATCGCCGTGGTCGCCATGCTCGTGACGAGCGCCACGGGGATCCTCGTCTACTACGTGTCCGGCGGCATCGTCGGCGACATGATCGGCGCCGCGTTCGCCCGCATCTACGTGATCGCCGCCATGGCCGAATGGGTACGCGTGCTCAGACGACATGTTGTGGAGTCCCTCACGCTGACGTCCGCGACGTGTTTCGTAGTACCTCGTCGTCGACATTGTCCGGAAACGCGGGCAGGGCTCGTCGGGCAACGGCTCGTCGAGCGGCGGCGGCGCGGGCACCTCGTACGCCGGCGCGTCCATGTCCGCGTACAACCACTCGACGCACGATCCGCGGTCGCAGAGTACGTTCTCTCGTCGCCTTCTACCACCTCATTTATCGCACTAACCGCCGTACGCCCGTCAGACTACTCGATGAAGCCCATCGCCACGACCTCGGGTGTCCCGCGCGCCGAGACCGTGGTCCCCGCGCTCCCACCGCCATCGCCAGCGTACGCGTCCCGCGACTACACCAACTCGCAGTCTCAGCCGCAGCAGTCCCAGGCGAGCTACTACGGCGGCGGCTACAACACCAGCAACACCAGCTACAACACGAGCTACACTGCGCCACCACGGCCGCAGCGTCCGCAGCAGCAGCAGGGCCGCGCAGCGAGCCAGGCGTACTTTTAGAGAAATCAATACACGGGAGATACATTCCATCAATCAATAACTAGACGAGCTTGCACTCCTTGGCGAGCGAGTAGAAGACCGAGTCGGGCCGCGCGAGGAGCGCCTGCGGCGAGTCGAACTCGATCACCTCGCCGTAGCCGAGTACCAGGACCTTGTCATAATCGACGATCGTGTTGATGCTATCTCGCGCGTCAGTTTGGGGATCGCGGTCGTGATGAGCCAAGGAAACGTACCGGTGCGCGATCGTGATGATGGTACACCCGACAAACTCGGTGCGCAGCGTCGCCTGGACCACGGCGTCGCTGGCATGGTCCATGCTGCGGCTGGCCTCGTCGAGAACCTATCCCGAACGCGGGTCGAAGTGATGGTCAGCACAGCTCGATCGAACAGCGTTGTCAACGGCGAGCGTACCAGAACTCGAGACTTGCGCAGGATCGCGCGCGCGAGACACAGTAGCTGCGCCTCGCCGGCGGACAACGACGCGGGGCTCAGCACCGCGTCGAGCCCCCCGTCCAACCCGCGGACGAGCTCGTCAAGCTGCGCGGCGCGGAGCGCCGCCCACAGCGTCGCGTCGTCGTGCGGCGCGCGCGTCATGGCGAGGTTCTCGCGCACCGTCGCCGACAGGACCACGGCCTCCTGCGGGAGCAGTGTCAGGCGCGAGCGCAGGTCGTCGAGGCCGAGCGTCGCGATGTCGAGCCCGTCGACGTGGATCGAGCCGGACGTCGGCTCGATGCCGCGGAACAGGGCGAGGGCCATGGATGACTTGCCTGCACCGGTGCTACGCGCGTCGCGAGCGTCAGTGCGAGTCGTAAGAAGGAGGGGCAGAAGCGCAACGTACCGTCCGACGATCCCAATCTTCTTACCCGCCTCGAACGTGAGGTTGATCCCCTTGAGCACCATGGGCTTGTCGTCGGCGTACCGGACCGAGAGCCCGCGGATCCGCACCTCGCCGCGCGCGGGCCACACGGGATCGAGCGGGAACGCCGTGGTCTCGGCAGCGGCCTCGGTCGGGAGCGCCGAGTACTCGCGGATCCGCTCGAGCGAGACCATCGCGGCAGCGAGGCGCGAGTAGATGCGGATGAGGTGGCACAGGTTGTCGACGGCGACAAACGCGTTGGACAGGGCCACCCCCAAAATGGGCGACCGCGACGCGGGCGTGGTGACGACGAGGAACATCAGGACCGAGATGAGCACGGCGCCGAGCAGCTGCACGTAGAAGAGCAGCCACGCGTTACCGTGGAAATTCTCGTACATTCCCGCCGCCGCGAGATTAATAGCGGTTTCCGCGCGGCGCGTGAACCGGGCGACCTGCACCGGCCCGCCGCCGCGCACCGTCGCGATCCCGTCGAGCGTCTCGGTAAAGTGGCGGACGACAGGCGAGTTAAGCGCCTGCGTGATGCGCTGCAGGTCGAGCGACGGCGCGAGGAAGACGGACTGGATGCCCGCGAACGCGAGGACGATGGGGACGATGAGGACCGCGAACCACGGCGCGGCCGCCGTCATGGCGAGCAGCGTCAGGACGCCCGCGACGAGCAGGTACATGAGCCCGTTGATATGCTCGGGGATCTCGGCGTCGACGGCCTTCTGGTCGGCCGTGAGCCGCGACGTGACCTGGCCCGCGGGTGTGGCGTCGAAGAAGGCGAGCGGGAGCCGGAGCACGTTGCGCACCGCGTCGTCCATGGTCTTCCGCGACGCGGCGAGGGAGACGATCCCGCGCCAGTAGAAGGTGGCGCCCGCGCCGACCAGCGAGATCCCGAGCGTGATGCCCGCGTACACGGCGAGGTAGTACCCGTCGCGGGCGGTGCCCGCGCTCGACGCCGCGCCCCACAGACCGAGCCAGTACTCGGTCGTGAACTTGAGCAGCTCCTCGCCGACCTTGAGGGCCAGGACCAGCGCGACGGCTGCAACGCCGCAGTGCCTGGCGTAGGTGATGTGCGTCCGCCAATGTACAAACCCAACGGCCGTGGCCACCTCGATCCCGGCCGTCGCCGCGAGCGGGCCGTCGACGGCGGGGTTCCACTGCGCCGACGCGGCGAGGTCGACCTGGGCGAGCGCGGTATGGGCTTTGCCCGAGGCGGAACTGGTCTCGCCGGCCGAGGGTGCGAGCGTCGTCTCGCTCTTGCCGTCATCCACCTCGTCCCCCGCCTGCGCAGCCGACGTGATAATAGCGAGCACCTCCTCGTCGCCCGCCTTCACGAGGTCGGCGTACGTGCCGCGCGCCTTGACGCGGCCGGCGTCGAGGACGAGGACGTCGTCGACGGCCGGGAGGTAGTGGAGGCCGTGCGTGACGAGGACCGTGGTGACGCCGGGCGCGCGGAGGATGCCCGCTGCGGGGTCGAAGAGCGCGTGGAAGACGTGTCGTGCGACGTGGTTGTCGAGATTTCCGAGCGGGTCATCGAGCAGGACGAGCGAGGTGCTGCCGACAAGGACCGAGTACACGATGCGCGCGAGTGCGAGGCGCGAGTTCTGCCCGCCCGAGAGCTACATTGATGATACCGCGTCAGTTTCTGGGCGCCGCATCACGAGAAATCGAGTAAACGTACGTTGATCCCGCGAGCGCCAATCACCGTGCGATCGCCAGCCTCGAGCGTCGCGAGATCCGGGCCGAGTGCACACGCGTCGAGGGTACGCAGGTAGGCTTCGCGTTTGAACTGGAGCCCAAAGAGAACGTTCTCTGCGATGGATGCGTTGGTGATGAAGGGCGCCTGCGCCATGTACACGGCGGAGCCGCGCACGCGGACGGTGCCGGTGCCGCTGCCGCTGGCTGGGTCCTCCTCCATCTTGTGCATCTCGCCGAGGAGCGCGAGGAGCAGGGCCGACTTGCCCGCACCGACCGGACCGACGACGGCGGTCACGGACCCGTGGTTGATCTCCAGGTCCTCGACGGTGAGGACGGGCGCCGTGGCGGCGGCATCGAACGCGAACGTGGACCGGCCCTCGAACGCGACCGCGGGCGCCATGTCGGTGGTCACATTGACGTCGCGCTGCGCGTGCACGTACGGGACGACCTCGTCGCGGGAGAGGAACTCGGCGACACATTTCGTTGCAGTGTTGAACCCAACAAAGTAGCTCATGCCGTACGCGAACGTGGCGAGGGGCTGCGCGAGGAGCGCGAGGACCGAGAGCACGATGAAGATCTTGGCCATGGACAGCGACCCGGGCCCGGCGGTGAGCGCGTAGAGGCCGAACACGGCGAACGCGGACACGCTGTTGAGCAGCACCACGAAGCTGCCCTGCAGGGCGAGGGCGCCGTACAGGCGGCGCATGGCGGCGAGCTCGCGGTCGCGGAACGCCATGATGCGCGCGTGGATCGCGGCGGTCCACCCGCTCAGCTTGAGCAGCTTGATGCCGGCGAGCGCCTCGGTGATGGCCTTGGTGCGGCCGTCGGTCTGCACGAGCGAGTCCTCCTGGAACTTGCCGAGAAAGTCGCCGATGCGCGAGATGACGGGCGCGGTCGCGGCCATGATGGCGGGCGCGACGAGGGCGACCCACCCGACCTGCGCGACGAGCATCGCGCCACCCACGAAAAAGTAGAACGGCGCGATGAAGATCTCGATGGCCATCTGGCAGGTGATCGCGATCGTCATGGCGTCCGACTGCGCGTGCGTGATGACCTTGCCCTTGAGCTCGCCGGCG
Organism: Blastocladiella emersonii ATCC 22665; assembly: GCA_025594325.1. Taxonomy (NCBI): domain Eukaryota; kingdom Fungi; phylum Blastocladiomycota; class Blastocladiomycetes; order Blastocladiales; family Blastocladiaceae; genus Blastocladiella; species Blastocladiella emersonii. Next base: position 1,845,366 of record JANHCV010000006.1, read on the forward strand.
TCGGCGAGGTTGAGCCGGATCGCCTTGCGGTACACGAGCGTCTGGATCCCGTACCGCGCGCGGTTCTGCATCGACAGGAGCTTGCGCAGGACCGTGCCCTCGACGACGGTACCCATGACCTTGATCGCCGTGAACAGGGCCGCCACGGCGACGCCCTCGGACACGGGCCGGCCCTGCGGCGTGTCGCGGTTCTGCACGAAGCTCACAAAGTACCCGACGAACAGCGGGCTGGACAGCGTGACGGCGACGCTGAGGAACTTGATCCCGAGGATAAACGCAAACTCGAGCCCGTACGTGGCAAAGATGGCCGCGCGCAGGTTCCCGGCGTGGCGGCGGACCGCGGCCTCGAGCTCGTCGCACGACGCGCGCACGTCAAAGTACGCGGGCAGGTCCCACAGGTCGGCGAGCGCGAGCGCGGCGCCCTTGCGCTTGCGGCCGAGGAGCAGGTCCCAGTACCAGACGAGCAGGACGGCGCCGAGGAACGACGACTGCGACTCGGGCGACGCGCCGGCGGATTTTACGCGGCCGTCGTCGGGCTTGGCGGGCGGCGTCGGGTCGATCTTGGTCGACGCGTTTTCGAGGAGGAACAGGAGCGCGGATACGGCGATCTGCGCGACGAGCAGCGCGGCGTCGTCGGCGGGCCGCGCGGCTGACTCGAGCCAGGTCGAGCGCAGGCGGACGACGAGGACGAGGATCAGGGCGAGGTAAAAGGAGCACAGGAACGACGAGGCGCGGCGCGCGTGCGACTGCTCGACGATGTGCAGCACAAAGGCGAGGACGAGCGGGACGGCGAGCGCGGCGTAGCCGACGACCGGCGCGAACCCGGCCGTGTCGGCGGCGGCCGCGGTGCGGACGACCTGCAGGAGGGCGAGGACCAGGCTCGAAAGGCCGAGAGGCTACGCGATGGGACGAGTTAGCGAACTCACAAGAGTCGCGTGGGATTCGAGGGTAGTACCAGCTTGGCGAAGAGAAGCCCGCGCTTCAAACTCGCCACGGCGGGCGGGAGCGGGTCCGCAGCATTGAGCGAGCGGATGCGGAGGGCAAACACGAGCGAGGCGACGGCGGCGAATGCCGGGAAGACGATCCCGGCCTCGAAGCACGGGTCGAGGTCGAGCTCGGCCGAGTCGCGGACGATGGCCTAGTGGAGCGGAGCGGGTTTCCGGTCAGCGATCTGGCCGACGAGCGGGGCGACGGTGCATGTATGCGCGCACCAGCGAGCGGCCCAGGCCGCAGAATCCGGCATTGGCGGACATGGCGATGCGGGGAGTAGGTTCAGTCGCGGAAGCGCGCGGGACACGGGGGAGAACGCGGGTCCGCGCTACTTTATACCCCGCGGGCGCGGTCGCGACCGCGGCGCGCCCTCATGACGCAGGCGTCCCGGGCAAGCGGCTCCCACGGCCGCCGATGAGGTGCATCGGGCCGGCGCCGGGCAGAGCACAAGCGGTCGGTGGCGTTCAACCGGCGCCGGGGCGACGGACCGCGGATGCGCCCAGGCAGTGCGACCTCCGTCTCGCCATGTTCATTTCCACGGTCGGCAGCGATCCGCGGCGTTCGACGCGGGCCACGCACTCGGCCCGGCGTGTGTCAAGTTGCATGGAGTCGGGCGCGGCGGGGACGAGTGCCTGCCTCTGCCGGCGGGAGCAGGGATGGCGATGATGGGAGGGGGAGTGCGGCGGCATCACGCGTCGCGCGGCGCGAGACGCGTTTGTCTCACAGCGGCCGGCTGCCTGCCTGCGCTGCTCCTGCCCTCGCGCAGCGCCGCCGTGGTCACGTAATAAAATATGTGTATGATGTAGCTGGGAGAGAGGACAAGTGAATGATGAATGCGGGGAGAAAACGAACAACCGTGTGGTGGGGGTGATCATCGGCATCTAGCGTGTGTGGTATGCGAGTAAGGGAGAAGAAGTAGGGGAGACGGACGCTCACCGCTCGGCTTCGGCCGCTGCAGCAACCGGCGCAGCCTCGTCGGATGCGGGCGGGAGGACCAGTGTCTCCATCATGGCGGCGCCGGCGTCGGCGTCTGCCGTGGACGCGGCCTTGAGCGTGTCGGCGAGGATCTGCGACAGGGGCGAGACGGGGACGGGCGACACAGACACGGGGAGCAGCGGGCTCGGGATCTCGACGTCCTCGTCGTCCTCGTCGGCGGCGTGATCACCGTGCCCGTTCGGCTGGTACGCGTCGTGGTCGTGCGCGATATGCATCTGGTGGTGGTGCGACGCCGCGTCCTGGTCCCCCGCGCCGCTGGACGGCAGCACGTTGAGGAGCCCCGCGAGCTCGACGCGGATGAGAAACTCCTGGAACTCGCGCGCGTACGTGTAGTCGTAGCACAGCCAGACGAGCGGCATGGTCGACTGCTCGAGCCCGAACAGCGCGCACTCGTACGCCTGCAGCTTGCGCCCGAACCCCTCGTTGGGCCGGATGATGGGCCGCGCGCGGAACGCGAGGTCAAACGCTTCGGCGAGACGCATTCCGAGACTGCGCATCATGTACACGAGCACGATGGTCGCCGACCGCGACACGCCGGCGTGGCAGTGCACGAGGACACGCCCCGTGCCAACCGCGGTGGACCCGTCGTCGCGGGTGCGCGTGACGGCTGTGGCGCGCGCGCGGTCGATGAGGGCGCAGCACTGGTCGAAGAGCACCTCGATGGGCTCGCCCTCGGCGTCGTCCATCTGGTGCGACATGTACTCGACGCCGGGCGCGAGCGACGCCGGGCTGTTGTCAAAGTACCCGATGCGGATGACGTGCGTGATGCCGAACGCCTGCAGGTTGAGCGGGTGCGCCGCGTCCTGGCCGCCGAGGTACAGGTAGTCGGGGAGGATCAGGTGCGGCACGTCGTAGGTCGCCGACCGGTGCGAGTACCACACGGCCTGGATGAGCGCCGCCTGGCGCTCGCGCAGGTCGTGGATGCGCACGGGCAGGGGCGTGTCGTGCTGCTCGACGAGGCACGGGTTGGCGCGCGCAAACGCCGTGATGCCGCCGTCGCCGAGGTACTTGGCCGCGAACATGCCGTCGCTCGACAGGATGGCGGCGAGCTGCGCCGCGGGACCCTCGGGGTGGCCGTCCTCGTCGTAGAAGATGACGAGGTCCGCGTTCATGACGCGCTCGTCGGCCTGGATGCGCAGGCACAGCTCGACGCGCGACGGCGGGCCGTACAGGCGATGGACCGGGTTCGCGGCCACGAGGCCGCGCAGGGACCGGCGGCGGAGCGCGCCGACGAGGATGGGCCCGTTGAGGGCCTCCTGCACGTCGATGACGAGGATGTTGAGGAACGACTCGAGGACCAGGCCGTACAGCTCGGTGCACGAGATGGCGAGCGGCGCGTACGGGTGCGCGGGCTCGATGGCGGCAGCGGTCGGGGTCTCGTCATACCGCTGCTCGTCGACGGTAGCGGCGCCGTCGGCCGCGGCGGGGACGTGGTCGACGGACGGCGACACAGGTGCGGCGAGCTCCACTTCGGGCGCCTTTTCCGCGTCGGCGGGCGGCGACACGGCCTCGAGTGTCGGCTCGCTCGCGGCGTCGACTGCGGGATCAGCAGCTTCGTCGGCAGTGGCCGCGGCGGGGACGGGCGACGGCGACGGAGAGGCCATGGCGGCCACCGCTGCGTCCTGCGGTGTTGGCGCGATCGCGGCCTCCTCGGCAGCAGCCGCGGGTTTGTGCACGGACACGGCCTCGTCGCTCGGGGGCGGCGAGGGCGGGAGGGCGATCGGGGCCGACGCGGAGACCATGGTTGCGGGTGTGCGGGGAGGACGGACGGGTGGCTGGCGGGGCGCAGATGTACAGAGGGCGGGCGAGGTCGCGTTGTGGCTTGGAGAGCGGCGACGCGAGGGACAGGCTGGCGCGGGTGCGAGCACCAGACGGTTTTCGGGGAGAGGAACGGGTTGCGGTGTGGGGGCCGAGTGCCGAGAGGGGCGACTCGACAGGTATCAGGGGCGTCTAGTGGGGCCGGCGGCGGCGGATCGGCGTCGCTGCTGTTGTCTAGCGTTACGTGGCGCGGAGAGATTGATCAGCGCGCGGGTCGGGTCGCATCAGCGGGTGCCGGTACTCACACAGGGGGCGGCGGCGGCGGTGGCAGCGGCGATCCGGGTCGGGTCGGGTCGGTGGTCGGCGGGCGGGCAGTCGTCGCGGGTGCAAGGGCAGTCGGCGGGGGCGGGGGCGGTCGCGCGCGCTCACACGCGGGTCGGGAGGGAGTGCGTGCAGTGCGTCGCGAGGAGCGGGGAGCGAGGGCCGCCGTAACGTTGTTGGCGGGGGGCCGAGAGCGGGCGGCGGCCGACCGGGTCGCTTCTGTGGCGCCCGCAGAGCACGCGCCGGAAAAAGCAAGCGCTGATCGCATCACGTGCGACGCACCGCTGTCGCCGACTTCGCGTTCGGGCAGCCGAGCTCCTCTCTCCGCTCCCCTCCATCCGCGAGGCCCTGTACAGCCCGCACACTCGATGCAACGCACTCGCATGAACCACACGTCACCATGAAGCGCGCCGTGAACCCCGTCAACGCCTACAGTCCGTGCCCGCCCGCCCCATCGCGCCCATCCCGCGCACTCACCGGGCCCTCTTGCGACACGTAGACCGCGAGCAGCGGAAAAAGGAGCTGCTCAAGAACAAGCAGCAGCGCGACGACAAGAAGCGCGCCGCCGAGGACGCGGCCAGGAAGCTGCAGGTCGACCAGGCCGAGCTCGCGCGCCTGACCGAGATCGAGGCCCAGCGCCAGCTGACCCCCGCCGAGCGCGCACGCAAGCGCGAGCTGCGCGCCACCACTGGGGCCTCCTCGTCCTCATCCTCTTCGTCGCGCACCCCCGCATCCATCCCGTCCGCCATGTTCGACCCGCTCGCCGAGTCGCACGCCTCGCACTCGGCCGTCAACCGCCGCAACGCGCCCATCGCGGGGCTCGCCAGCTACCAGTCCGACAGCGACTTGGACGAGCTGCTCGCCTCGGACCTCGACGACGATTTCATGCCGCCGCTCCCGCCGCTCGACGACCCGCGCCCGCCCTCGTACCGCCCACCGCCCGGCACCCCCGCCATCGCCACCATGGGCGGGTACCCGCCGCCGCCGCCGGGGCCCGTCCCACGCCACCCGCCGCAAATGGACCCGCCCGCGATCGCGCCGCCGGGGACCGTCCCGCCACCGCCGCGCGCGGGCGCTGCGAGTCTCCCCGTGCGGCCCGGCGGGCCCGTGAAACCGGCTCCGGTACCAGTGGCCGCGCCCGTGCTCGCCGTATCCGCCGCGCCGCAGCTGCGCGACTTGCAAAAGGAAATGTCGGCCCTCGCCCCCTCGCCCATTGCCGCGGGCACCGCGCCCAAGCAGCGCAAGGTCATCAAGTCGACTGCGGACCCGAAGCAGGCGCCCAAGGAGACGGACGCCGCGTACCAGGACTTTCTCAAGGAAATGGAGGGTCTGCTTTGACCGGCCACAAAAATATATCACCAAAACTGTCACTGCTGCGCCCACTGCACCAGCGCCAGCACGCCCAGGACCACCAGGACCAGCCACGCCACGGGCACCGCGACCAGCACCACCACGGCCACCGCCGCCCGCGCGCGGTGCTGCAGCACCCACACCATGGCCGCCGTCACCCGCGCCTTGGCCGCCCACCACGCGTCGACGTCGCCGTTGAGCGCCGACCCGAGCCCGCGCGCCCGCTGCCCCCCGCGATCCGTCGCGGCACCGAGCACCACCACCGCAGCAACCGGCACATGGTCCGACTGCGTCAGGTGCGGGAACGACGCGTACATGGCGCACGCCCACCCACCCGGGGAAGCGCGAACGAGCACGCGGTCCGTGTACCCCGGGATCCGCCGCGGGTCGAAGATGGGCGCGACCGCGGGATCGTGGGCGCCGTCGGGCGTGCTGGGCGGCGCGACCAGCGGCGTCCCGACGGGGTGCACGCCGGAGCACGCGTCGGCCGGCTGCGTCGCAAAGTACCCGGTGCCCAGTTTCGCGCCCTCGGGGTTTAGGGACGTGTAGCTCGTCACGCGCCCGTGCTCGGTGAGATCGCCATCGGCTGTGGTCAGGGAGTGCGCCGAGTACCGCACCGCCGCGGGGATTTCGGCCGCGGGACTCCCGCGGTTCTGCACCGCGGTGCGGTACGTCGGCGGGAACCCGATCGCGCCCTCGGTCCACCCGACACCCAACACGCCGCGCGCGAACGCGGTCGCGAGCTGGTCGCGCGCCACGAGTGCGGGCCACCGGCGCGCCGCGAGATCGCTCGCCACGGCCGCAAACGAGGGCGCCGTGAGCCGGAAGTTGAGGTCGCCCATGAGGATCACGGCGTCGTGGTCGTGCTCGCTGAGCGAGAGGGTAGCCGACCCGCGGTGTCGCGAGCGCGAGCGGGAGCGCGGGGTCGGCGAGGCGACGCGGACGCCGAGGAGCGGGGCTTGGTCGTCCTCGTCCGAGTCGGAGCCGGAGGTGATCGCGTGCGATACGCCGTTGGCCACGCGGGTGCCCTCGCGCGACCGGTGCCGCGCGGGCTGCTGGCGGGCGGGCGACGAGGTCGCCGTCGAGTTACCCTCGTTCGCGCGCTCGGCGGACGCGGGTCGAACGCGGTTAGTGCGCGCACCCACGCCCGCGCTGCTGCTCGGGGTGAACACGAGCCGGCGCTGCACATCGTGCCACGCGTCGATCCGCACGCCGGGCTTCTGGCCGTGCGGGAGGTGCGCGTTGACGAGCGCAACGCGCATCCAGGCCCCCTCGCCGGTACCCGACACGTCCCAGTCGAACGACACGCCGACCGCGCCCTTGTTCGGGAACAGCAGCGGGCCGACCGCGCACGTCGCGGTACGGACATCCGCAACGCGGTTGCACGCATCCGCCGCGACGAGGACCAGGAGCAGCGCGCCCCCGAGATCCGCAGTCGCGAGCGGGCGGTACGCGCGGCGCACGAACGAGCACCCGAGATCGCGCAGCACTTTCGCCTGCCACTGCGCGACGTGCACCGGGTCGAGCACCAGACCCGCAACCGCGGGCGACGCGTGCACGAGCGCCGGCGCGTGTGTCCCCGCGGGCCACGTCGCGGGCGCGGCTTCCTGCAGGCCCACGGCGATCAGGTCGGGCGTCCCGTCGCGCTCGCTGGAGGTAGTGGCGGCGGTGGGGGAGGGAGGGCGGCTCGAATTCGCGGTCGCGGCGCCCGCGGCCACCGCGATGCTCGACAGGTCGTCCGACACGGCGAACCGGTTCACGTTGTACGTCACGGCGAGCACGGTCGGGCCCGACGGCGGCGCTGGTTGCGGCGGGTTAGGTTGCATGGTGGGTTCCATCGTTGTGAGGTCGGATTCGTGGGAGGAGAGAGGGGGAACTCTACGCCGCGCCGCGAAGGCCAACTCGAGAACCGCACCCCGTTGCTGCCGAGGCCTCACACCCCCAAGACAAGGCTCTTGACCGAACCGAATGTATTCATAGGATGATGAAGTCACCTAGATCCCGCCCTCGACAACCGTGTGGCCCTCGCCGCGGAGCGCCGCGACCGCGTCGCCGACACGCGCGTCCTTGACGAGCACGTAGTCCGTGTCGAAGGTGGAGACCACAAAGACGGGGATCCCGTGCGCCGCGAGCGTGCCGGCGACGCGCGCGAGGATCCCGACCAGCGAAAAGTCGAGCACGCCGTCGATCTTGAACGCGCCGTAGCTCGCCTCGGTCTTGGCCTCGCCCGCGTGCGTCGCGTCGTGCAGCAGGTCGCCCACCGTCACCGTGTCGGGCACGAGCACCGACAGCTCGTCGCGCGTCCGCGAAACCGTCGCGAAAGGGTGACGCGCGAGCAGGTCCGCGCGAAGGTGCGCCGCGGCCGAAGGCGGAAGACGGTGGATCGCGAAGCGAAGCGGCGACTGGATGAAGGTGAAGGTGGTTGCGGCAGTCGACATCCTGAACTCGTTCCGTCGGTGGGGGTGTCGAGCGTGAGAGGGTTCGCGGACAGCGAGTCCGTTTTGTACGCGAGGAAGCGCGCGCTCAGCCACCATGGCGCCGCGACCGACGGCTCGGCTGACGGCTGACGGACCGACCGCTCTGAACGCCCTCGAAGGCCACAGAACGTCAAGACGCAGGCGGCAGTGACACGAATGCACGGGACAGTGACTATATTCACGAGTTGAACTGGTCCCACCACGCGGCGATCTCAAACGGCCTGGCCGACTTGCACGCCTTGTCCGTGTACAGGATCGGCTGGCCCGACTGCCGCCACAGGTCGAGCATCTTGACCATGTCGTACTGGTTGTCAGTGTTGGTCAGGAACGCGGCCTCCGTGTACTTGAGCTCGAGCCCCGACGCGAGCCACCACTCGAGCACTTCGACGCGGCCCTTGGACCACGCCCGGTCGAGCGCCCACTTGGAGTACGTGATCTCGACCGCGGGCACACGAGCAGTCCACCACTTGAGCGTCTCGACGAAACCCGCCTCGCTCGCCTGGTCCAGGTGCAGCCGCAGCGGCGGCAGCGGCGCCGTGGCCTGCGCGCGCTCGGCGGCGACGACGCCGTACCACCAGTCGAGCGCGGTCGTGGTCCGGTTCTCGTTGCTGGCGAGCGTCAGGAACCGCTCGAGGTTACCGCGCAGGGACGGGTGCGCGACGCGGTGCCACAGCTCGAGCACATCGATCCGGCTCCCGCGCGTAGCCTCCTCGAGGACGACGTGCAGCTCGCCGACGAGCCGGTGCGGCGGGAACGCGAACAGCTCGCCGAGCACCTGCATGTGTCCGTGGCGGAACGCGGCCACGGGGAGCCCCACCTCGTCCTCGTGCTTGTCGCAGTGGACGCACGGCCGCATCTCGGCGAGCCGCTGCTTGACCCGCTCGCGCCCGCACCGCGCCCGCAGCGCGCGCAGCCGGTCCGCCCGGTCGTCGGCGTACACGTGGAACAGCTGCATCCCCGGCAGCCGGTCGAGCACGAACTCGCGCAGCCGACCTAGCCCGTGCGTCACCTTGAGGTACGCGCGGAGCTGAACCGCGGCGTCATGGCGATCGCCGTTCGGGCAGTCGCGCGACAGGACGAACGGCTCGTTGGTCCACGCGCGCAGGAGCTGCTTGCACGGGCACGGCGCGCTCGTGAGGCCGTGCTCGCGGCACGTCGCCGCCGCGGCGAGGAGCAGGATGTCCTCGACGAGATCGACTGGCAGTTGCGGCAGCGGTACTTGTTGCATGGTGACTCGCGGGACAGCTTCGTCTAGCGGGAGGGTCGACGCGAGCTCGCTCGCTCGCTCGTTGGGAATCCCGCCGGTCGCATCTGACGCATTTGAAGTCCGCGTGACAGTCTCGCACCACGTGCCGCGGCTCGACCTGAAACGAGATGCGTTGCGCCACACTCTGCTTCGACGCATCGAGTTCGGTCCTTTCAGGAACATTCAAAAGCGGGCTCTCACGTATCGTAGCGCAAAAGTAAGGCGAGTGAAAAGTACCGATTCATTGAATTGAAATCACAAACAGCCCCAGCAAGCAAACAACGCTCTTAGTAGCGGTGGCGGTGGATCATGTCAATCACCACGTCGGCGTACTCGCGGGACGCAACCGTCTTGGGAGCGACACGACGGATCTCGTCAATGTTGTCGCGAGAAGTCAATTCGTCGCGCCGCATCGCACGAACGACGACCTGCACGATCCACTGCGCGTCTCTAACACCGTCAAGCGCGCCTGACGGAACCGACCGCCAGAATTCGACGGGAACAAACTGGTCGGGCTCAAGTGCGCCGGTGATCTTTTCAAGCATCGCGCCGAGGTCGGCGGAAACAAGCGTGCGCACGAGCTCGCGAGTCGGGCGGCTGAGGGCGTCGCATGCAGACCTGCACGTGCGGGTGCTGGGCTTGGTCTCGTTAAAGGCAGCGAGAAGTCGCACGAGCGCTTTGATTGTCAGGGACGGAAGGTGGCGGGGCCCGGCTGAGTCAAGCGCGATCAGCTCGCTTACCGTATCCGTCCACACGCGCTGACTCGTCAGCGGGCAAGAGCTGCACGATTCGCTTCCTGGCGCGGCAAGCGGAAGGACATGCCGGCCGATGCGATCCGTAGCCTGCGCCCACACCATGGCTCCGAGAAACAGACGGGCCGTGCCGTGTAAGCGCGAGGGCGCGATCGCGAAGCAAGCGGCTCTGCAACACAGCAATTGGGATCCAAGCGAGAGCAACGCACGCCCAGCTAGGAAGTTTGAGCACCGTCGCGTTTGCCATAAGAAACACGTCCCACAGGTCAGCTTTGAGCTTGCTCGAGAATGTGGCAGTAAACTGCTTTGCGGAAATAGTGCTGAGACAAGGAGGACGGCTGCCATCTAACGAAAAGACGATCCGTCCAGCAACGTCATGCAAAACCGCTGCAAACTTGATGAAAATAAGAGAAGCTTCGTTGGCGCGATGTGTTTGCACGAAGGCAAGGATTTGCTGCGGGTGCGGGCGCTTGGACGTCAACTTGAGGGAATTGCGGAAGGCTAGACAGCAGAGCTACGGGTCAGTGGAACATGTGTGACGCAATCCCACGAATAGGTCTCAATCGAACCTTCTACCACCAGGTCCTGGAAGCCGTCGCCGAGCAGCTGCGCAGCAAGCGCTGCAAGGGGACCAGAAGGACCGCCGTTTTTGTCAAGCAGGGCCTTGTCAAGGACGTGCAACCAAGAGTCCGTGTTGAGGAGATTGAGAGTGTGTAGGGTGTTCAGGATCTCCACGTTGACGCGGAAAACACCGGTTGGTGAGTTGCTCGGCAATCTTCACGCGCTCGTTCTCCTCGATTGCGACGGCCACGCGTTGAGGTTCAAGCTCGACCAGTCGGCAGAGAACCGCGGGCACCCGCGTCAGGATGGTAGCAATGTGGTGCTGGTCGAAAAAGACGCGATCGCCTGTCCAGCACTCGCGAAGGAGCCACTGAAGCAACATGGCAACGTCTTGGACTCGGTCCGCGCCAACCTTAGCCTTTGAAATAGAATTCAAAAATCCAGCGGAAAGAGATTCGTGGTCGAGGAGAAGCTTTGTGAGCCAGGGAATGCTTAGCCCGTGCAACGGGAGGTCGCGCAGCATGGTGAGGGTCGGTAATTGCCATGCAAAGACAGAAATGATTCCCATCGCATCTGAGAGGCGCATCCTTTGCTCACTGCCGTCCAACATATCGTCAAAGAAATCGTACGCTTGCTCCGAAAGCATGAACCACGAATCGGCTGGCAGTCGAAGCTGAAATAGTTCGGGGACCTTTCGCTGCGCGGTGTGCATAAGCCGCGCAAGCGGTGGCGGGTCAAGGCGAACCACACCAAGGACGAGGATTTGCAGCAGACATGGTACGGGAAACTGGAAGCAATCACGATGGAAACTTTAGAAATAGCGTCGTTGATGGTCGCGGCAAACGCCTCCATTCCAGTGTCGCACGAATCTAAGTCTTCACGCGCCATTGGAAGCACAAGTTCGAAGAGCTCATGAAAGAGCGAAACGACAAAATTGTAGGCCAAGTCGTCGGGGCAGACTCTACGTGTAGCGCCAGCAAACCCATATTCAAGCAGCGCACCGCTGTCTGACGTGAAGAGATCCCCGTTAATCTCGTACGTAGCCTTCCACTCGGCAGACGGAGGGTCATCGCCGAGAAGACGCGAAAGCCAACTCGACTTGACAAGAGATGTTTTTGCCACATCGCTTAGGCCGCGTGCCGCGAGGTAGATGGCGGATTGGGGCAGAGCGAGTTGCAGAACGAGGGTAAGCAGTTCAGCGGGGAGCGCTGAGAGGCCAGGGCGCTGAGTCCATTGCGGCAAGTTTCATTCATTCGTTTCGTTCATGGTTGCATCGGGTTCAGGGTGGAGAGAGAGCGGATCCGACTCGACGAATCGGACGAAAATGAATGCGATCACAGCCTCATGCGCCCACGTGAGTGGCGCAACGCGGCTTTCTCTTCACTCCCCGGTGACATCAACCAGTCGAACGGAGGTGTCGAGACTGAGTGTGCACAACAATTACATCCTATCCCTGCGCGTTTTTGAAACTCACTGCGCTCGGTGGCCGCCATCGGCGTCCGTCCATGTCATGCATCTGAAGCAAACCTCCGAAGCTCCAAACCCCTCGCATCTGAGCCGGAGTTGGAATAAGCAAACTATATTCGGACTGAAGCACAATAAAGTCTCAGAACTCGGAGTGGACCGCAATCATGATGGCGTCGCTATACTCGCGGGACGCGACCGTCGTGGGCGCCGCGCGCCGGATCTCGCTGATGCTCCCGCGAGCTGCGTCAGTGCGGTTCCGCCCCGCCTTGACAACGGTCTGGGCGATCCATGGCGCGCCCTTGACGCCGTCGAGCGCGCCCGACGGTACAATCCGCCAAAACGAGGTCGGGATCGAGCCATGCGGCCCGGCCGCGCCAGCGAGCGCGTCGAGCACGGCTGCGAGGTCCGCTCGAATGAGCGCCTCGACCATGTTGCGGCACGGGTGGATCATCGCGTCGCATGCAGACTTGCAGGTGCTCATCGTAAGTTGCCCAGTCGTCGGGTGTACCGGAAACTGGAAGGAAACGTCGGTGGTGGAGGCGAGCAAGTTGAACAGCGGGACAGCGGCCGTGGCCGAGAGCCGTTGGACAGCACGCGGGTCAAGGGCGAGAAACTCGCGAATCGTCTCGATCCAAACACGCTGACCTGTAAGCTGACACTCGCCGCAAGTCGTGCTGCACAGCGCGGCCAGAGAGAAGCGATGCTGACCGACCCGGTTGGACGACTGCGCGTAAATCATGGCGCTGAGGAAGCGGTGCACGCTGTCGTGCTCCACCATAAGCCGGATCGAGTTGTCGCGCGTCAAGCGGTTCTGCAGAGCGGCGACAGGAAGCCAAGCAAGCGCGGCGCACACCGAAGTCGACAGCTGGATGACGACCAAGTTCGCAAACATGAACACGTCCCACAGGTCGGCGTTGAGGTCGCTCGAGAAGACTAACGACATGATCTTGCACGCGTTTTGGTCGGGACAGGGCGGGCGATGGATGCAGTCCGGCGGGCGGTCCTGTCCCTCCCCCAGTTCGTGCTGTTTTTGCGGTTGCCGAATCTCCTCGAGCAAGACCGGCACGAGCGACTGGAGCAAAGGATAAATTTTGTCGGGGCGATGCTGTCGAATGAAAGCGATGACACGCTGCGGAACCGGTGGTTGAAGTTGAACAGGTAGATCTGGCCTTGGCGCAAGGCAGCCGCGGAAAGCTAGACGCGAAGTCGCATTAGCCGATCAATTTCGTGCTAGAGCGCTCCATCAAACAGCGCACCATGTTGTATAACACCCTTGAAACGATTCCCGGCGAGCCGAGCGGCATCAGTAGCAAGAGTACTCGATTGTCACGGTTCAGTGATCCGACGGCTCGGGCTGGTGGCGCGGGCTGGTGGCGCAGTCCCTCATAAGCCGAGCGTTGCCCTCGCTCTCCCTCTCTCTTGTCATTCGTGATACAATCCTTCATTATCCGGCTAGTCATTCCTCGTGGCACAAGACCCTCCCCCTCGGCACCTTACACTTTGTATCACCGTAAAACCCCCTCCGAGCGGTGATTTCTTCCACGACGGCAAAATGATAACGCCGGCACAGTTCCTCGAAAAGCTGGCGACGTTTGACGTTGCGGCCATTGTCCCCGAGTACCAGCTCGCGCCGTGGCGCGACCTGGTCATGCCGTACGAGGACAAAGCCAAGCTCGTCTTCCTCGCGCTCAACGTCGCCAGCGACTACTGGCAACTGGGCGTGTCGACCGAGGCCCGCGCGGTCGCGGCCGAGCGGCGCGCCGAGACGGCGGAGCGCCGCGCGTATGCGCTCGAGGTCGAGCTGCGGCAGACGCAGCAGAGCCAGCCGCTCAACGGTATCCTGCAGGGCGAGCTCGACAGCATCCAGGTCAGCAGCGCGCGCGGGCCGGGCGTGGGCGTTGATGGCTTCACGCCGGCCGCGATGCACGCGCTGATGCGCATGAATTCGGTTGACGGCGTCAACTTCAAGGTCAAGAGCGCCATCACGCAGTACGAGAGCATCCTCCAGCTCACGTTCAACGTCCCGGAGAAGTTCAAGATTGCGCACTTCCACGGCAAGCTGACAGGCAAGGTGCTCGAGGCCGTGGAGCTGGCGATGGCCGGGTCCAAGTTTGAGGACTACGGCTCGTTCAACGCCTACATCTCCCTCGTCAAGTCAACGCAGCCGGCCGAGAAGTCGGAGACCGAGTACGCGCACGAGCTCAAGAACCTCAAGTACGTGCGCGGCGCCATGCCGGCGCGCGATTTCGTCTCCAAGTTCCGCCAGACCGCGTCCGGTGCAGGCTACCGCGCGCTCAGCGAGCTGGCGATGCAGTTCTACCTGGTGGTCACGGCCGGCAACTCGCCGCTGGCCGCGGACGTGGCCTTCGCCTCGCTGCGCAAGGGCTACCGTTTCGACAAGATGGTCGAGCACTTCCTGGTGCACGAGGGCGGGGCGACGGGCGTCGCGGCCGAGCTCGTCCCGGACCCGGACGCCATGGACGTTGGCGCGATTCGGCAGCGGGCGGCGGCGCACCAGGGCCGCGCCCTCACCGACATCAAGTGCTACAACTGCAAGGGCTACGGCCACAAGGCGGCTGATTGCCCGTCGCCCCCGCGCTCGTCGTCGGGAAACGCCAGTCGGGCGTAGCGGAGCAGGCCGCGACGTCCTCGAAGCCAAAACCTGCGGATTTGGGTGGTACAACGGCGATGGCCACGGCGGCCGCCGCCGCGGATAAGATGTCGGTGCCCGCCGACAAGAAGAAAAAAATGAACAAAAAGAAGAAACAAAACATGAATGATAAGAAGACTAATGGAAAATCTGTTGCTGCGTACTTTGGTGCACTTGTGCGTCTAGAGATGGCGCAGGACCACCAGCACCTCGGCGGGCTCCTCGCGCATCCAGGGCTCCGCACGGCGCCGATCCCGACGTTCATGATGCTCGACACGGGCGCGCCGGTTAACCTGATCAGCCGCAGGGTGGCCGAGCAGGCCGGGCTCGTGCCGAAGCGCCTAGCGCGTCGCATCGACCTCCGCGGTGTCGTCGGTTCCGCGCCGGGCCAGCGCCAGTACATCTCGCATTACGTGCACGCGGCCGTGTCCGTCACGTCGCCCGAGTTCCTGCACGCGGCGGTCGCGGGATCCCAAACCGTGTTCGCGGACGGCGTCGTGCCTCCCGGCGACGCGTCCAAGCAGAAGCGCGTGGTGGGAGACGCGGGTCGCGCCATCGACATTCCGTGCCTTCATTGCTCGGTCGCGCGCTTCCTCGTCGTCGACTCTCCCGCGTTTCCGGTGATCATGGGACTCGAATGGATGGTCGCGAACGGCGCGAAGCCGGATCCGCGCTCGGCCACGGTCGCGATTGACGGCGCGTGCACTGGTCGCTGCGGGTGCCCGCCCGCCCAGCGCGTCACGGTGGCCACGGTCGCACCGCGCGTCGACCTCGACCCGCTCGCGTGGGACGAGGCACACGGCCCGCCCGAGGCGCCAGATGACGCGGCGCCGAAGCGCGTGCTGCCCGCCAAGTACCTCAAGTGGGCGCACGTCTTCGATGCCGCCGCGGCGTCCGCGCTCCCGCCGCACCGACCGTACGACTGCGAGATCGAGCTCGTCGAGGGCGCCAAGGTGCCGTTCCTGCCCGTCTACGCCCTGTCGCAGCCCGAACTCGAGGAGCTGCGCAAGACCATCGACGAGAACCTCGCGCGCGGCTTCATCCGCCCATCGCGGTCGCCAGCCGGCGCGCCGATCATGTTCGTGCCCAAGAAGGACGGGTCGCGCCGCATGTGTGTGGACTACCGCCGCCTCAACGCGCTGACGGTCAAGAACCGCTACGCGCTGCCGCTCATCGCGGAGCTCATGAACCAAGTGCAGGGCGCGCGCATCTTCACCAAGTTCGACCTGCGCGGCGCGTACAACCTGGTCCGCATCCGCGAGGGCGACGAGTGGAAGACGGCGTTCCGCACGCGCTACGGACATTATGAATGGATGGTGATGCCGTTCGGGCTGACCAACGCGCCGGCCGCGTTCCAGGCGTTTGTCAACGACGTGTTCCGCGACCTGCTCGACCGCCGCGGCGTTCTCGTGTACCTGGACGACATCCTCATCTTCAGCGAGGACCCCGAAGAGCACACGGCGCTCGTCAAGGAGGTGCTGCAGCGGCTCGCCGACAACAAGCTGTACGTCAAGCTCGAGAAGTGCGAATTCGACGTGACGCGCGTCGAGTACCTCGGCCACATCCTGACCACCGAGGGCGTCGAGATGGACCCGGCCAAGGTCCGCGCCGTGACCGAGTGGCCCGCGCCACGGACGGTCAAGGAGGTGCAGGCGTTCCTGGGCCTCGCCAACTACTACCGCCGCTTCATCCCCGAGTTCTCGGAACTGACCATCCCGCTCACCCGTCTTACGCAGAAGGACACGCCGTGGCGGTGGGGCGACACCGAGGCGGCGGCCTTTGCGGCCATCAAGACGCGGTTCGCGTCCGACCAGTTCCTCGCGCACCCCGACCCCTCAAAACAGTTCATTGTCGAGGCCGACGCGTCCAACTTCGCCATTGGGTGCGTCCTGTCGCAGGTCGACAACGAGGGCACGCTGCGGCCGGTCGCGTTCCACTCGCGCGCGCTCAAGGCGGCGGAGCTGAATTATCCCATCTTGGATAAGGAGCTGCTCGCCATCAAGGTCGCGTTCGAGATCTGGCGCCACCACCTCGAGGGCGCGCAGCACCCGGTCGAGGTGTACACGGACCACAAGAACCTCGAGCACTTTCGCACCATGACGGTCGAGTCGCAGCGGCACGCGCGGTGGGCACTGTTCCTCGAGCGGTTTTCGTTCCGGTTCACGTACCGGCCCGGCGCAATCAACGGGCGCGCCGACGCGCTGTCGCGCCGCGCCGACTACGAGCTGTTTGACAACCCGATGCTCGGCCGCGCTGTCGTTCCCGCGTCGGCGCTCACGGTGGCCGCCACGGCCGCGGCCAGCGCGCCGCTCGTCGCGGGCACGCAGGGCGACGACGTGCTCGCCGCGATTCGGGACGGCCTGGCGGAGGACGAGCTCGCGCAGTCGATGCAGCGGAACTCGGGCAAGCACCCGTCGCTCACCATGGACCTCGACGGCTTCGTTTGGCGAGACGACCGGCTGTACGTACCGTCAGGCGTCGCGCGCACCCGGGTGATCGAGGAGGCGCACGCGACGCGTGTAGCCGGTCATTTCGGCGTCCAGCGCACCATCGAGAAGGTGTCGCGCTCGTACTGGTGGCCCGGGATGCGCAAGGTGATCGAGCGGTTCGTCAAGTCGTGCCTCACCTGCGCGCGGGCCAAGGTGCCGCGCCACCGGCCTGACGGCGAGCTGCAGCCGCTGCCCACGCCGCCGCGGCCATGGTCGTCGATCTCCATGGACTTCATCACGGACCTGCCGCGCAGCAAGGGTCACACCTGCATCATGGTCGTCGTCGATCGGTTCTCCAAGATGACGCACTTCATCCCGCTCGCCGCGCTCCCAACGGCCGCCACGACCGCCGACGCCTTCATCGAGCACGTGGTGCGGCCGCACGGGCTGCCCGACGACATCGTCTCGGACCGCGGGTCGCAGTTCACGTCGCGGTTCTGGTCGGCCATGTGCGAGTCGCTTGAGATCAAGGCCAAGCTCTCGACGGCGTACCACCCGCAGACCGACGGGCAGACCGAGCGCATGAACCAGACCCTCGAGGTGTACCTGCGCATGTTCGCCAACGAGGACCAGTCGAACTGGGCCGAGCTGCTGCGGTACGCCGAGATGGCCATCAACAACACGGTCAACGAGTCAACGGGCATGTCGCCGTTCAAGGCCAACTACGCGTTTGACCCGCGGCTCTCGGCCGCGCCAGTTCGGTCGGATCGGGTCCCGTCAGCCGCCGCGCTGGCCGAGCGCATTGCCGACGTCCAGGGCAAGCTGCGCGAGAAGGTCGAGCGCGCCAAGGAGCTGTACAAGAAGCACGCTGACCGCCGCTGCCGCGAGGGCCCCGACTACAAGGTCGGCGACATGGTGCTGCTGAGCACCAAGAACCTGCGCGTCAACGTGCCCAAGGCCAAGCTCGGGCCCAAGTACACGGAGCCGCTCAAGATCGTGCGCCTCATCCGGAAATCGGCCGTCGAGCTCGAGCTGCCGCCGACCATGGCGCGCGTCCATCCCGTGTTCCACGTCTCGCTCATCAAGCCGATCGACGAGCACGACGAGGAGGCGTTCCCGGGCCGCGCGCTGCCGCCGCCAACGCCGTACGCCGTCAACGGGCACGAGGAGTGGACGGTCGAGGCGATCCGCGACGCGCGCAAGGTCAGCCGCAGCGTCGAGTACCTGCTCAAGTGGCACGGCTGCCCCGAGGACGACAACACCTGGGAACCGTACGCGAACCTCAAGCACCTCGAGCTGCTCGCCGAGTTCCACGCGCAGAACCCGTCAAAACCCGACCCGCGGAGGGGGAAGGGGAGATAGTGTCACGGTTCAGTGATCCGACGGCTCGGGCTGGTGGCGCGGGCTGGTGGCGCAGTCCCTCATAAGCCGAGCGTTGCCCTCGCTCTCCCTCTCTCTTGTCATTCGTGATACAATCCTTCATTATCCGGCTAGTCATTCCTCGTGGCACAAGACCCTCCCCCTCGGCACCTTACATCGATGGCCCACCGTGCTCGTCCGTCAGCGTGGCCTTGACAAGTTTCGCCAATGCGGTCGTGTTCAGAAGACCCAGCGCGTCAAACCGAGCAAAGACGTGCATATCAAGTTGTCTCGAAGACATGTCAAGCGCGAGAGCAAATTGGTCCACATCGCTTTCCTCCACCCCAACTTCGACCAAACGCGGTTCGAGCTCGATGAGCTTGAGGAGAACAGCTGGGGAGTCAGCCAGATGGGCAAAGATGTGCTCCTCCTTGATAATAATTCGTTCGTCCGTCCAAGACTCGCGAACGAGCCACTGGAGGACCTGAGCAGTATCAGAGATACCCTTGTTATCAAGCTTGTACTCGAATATAGATCGAAAGAGCTCCTTGCCAGCATCGTCGTTTTTGAAAACGGTGGCTATCCAGTCAAGCTTGAGGCCATTCGCAGGAAGATCGCGTAAAACATGCAGGGTCGGCAGGTGCCAGCTGAAGACCGAGTACAGGCCGCAAAACTCGACAAACGTGGTCGTTGTCAGCCCCATGCTGTTTGGCGGGAATGATACGTGATCCACCATCAAATCAAACGAATGCCTCGTGAGCACGGCCCAAAACCCCAGCGAATACTTGAGCTGGAAGAAGTCGGGAATTTGCCGCATCGTTGCCGCCAAGAGCTGGGACAGCGACTGTGGATCGAGGCGAACCATAGCGTGGACGAGAAGCTGAATGAGCTTCCGGAGAGGCAAGCTCGCTTCCGAGCCATCGACAATCGAGTCCTTGAGCGTGGCGGCAAAGGTCTCCAAATCGGTTGCCCGATTGAGGAAAACTCGCGACGCCGCTGGCAGAATGTGATCGTGAAGTGCGAAGTAGAGCGAAAAGGCATAATTGTATCCGGGTTCTCCGGGTGCGACACGACGGTTTTGGCGCGCGTAGTCGTACTCGAGGAGCGCTCCGCTGTCAGATGGCCAATAGCACAGATAGTACTCGCGGACCCATCCGGGTGAAGGCGGCCCGTAATCAAGGATACGGCTGACCCAGATACGTTTCACGAGCGGAGATTGCGCAACGGCATGAAGATCGCGAGTCGCCGATCCGATGACGGTTTGAGGGCGAGCGAGCTGCAGGATCTGGGCAAGTATCTCGGCGGGGACCATAGAGAAGCCGCTGTGCTGATCGCGTTGCAGCGAGTCTATTTCATTAGTTTCGTTCATGGTTCATGGATCGTGCGAGCTGAGCGGAGAGCAAACAATTATTTGCCGCGATCAAAGTATGCTGCCACGCACGTGAGTGGCGCAACGCGGCCTTCGCGGGCAGTGCGACCTCCCATTCAGCGGCTCGCTGACGCGCGGGCAATGACGATTACCCTGACACCATTTAAGATAAGAGCTCATTCGCAAAGTGTACACCCCAGTGTAGATATATTCCGCGCCGTTCCCGCGCCGGCCATCAGCTCTCCTCCTCTGGCGCCGTGTGCAGCGTGAGCCCGCCCGACTCGAGGAACCTGTTGATTTCGCCGAGCTCCTTGAGCATGGGCTGCGGGATGAGGTAGAGCAGAGTGGTGAGGGCGCGGGCCTCGCGCTGCAGCTTGCGGATCGCGAGCACAACGTACGCGGCGAGGCACGCGCACGTTGCGAGGACGAGCGCGACGAACGTGAGGATGCACAGCGCCTGGCTCTGCGTGACGCGCTGGTTGAGCACGCCCTGGATCGCGCCGTCGACCAGACTGAGCCGCGCCGCAACGTCGTCGGTCAGCGTCATGAGCAGCAGCCACTTGCGGTACGCCTGGCTCGACGTGTCGCTCGCGTTGGTCGACGACAGGGCCATCAGGTCAACCACTTCGGACGCCACGTCGAGCATGCGCGACACCTCCGAGTTGAGCGGGAGACTCGCGATTGAGCGCGTGAAGTCAATGTCGGGTCGGTCGATGACGCCGTTGCAGCTGCTCGGCAGGGAGCAGTCGCGCGGAAGGATGGTGAACTCGGGAAGGAGCTGGTTCAGACCAGATGAGGAGGCGATGAGGCGGTTGTGCAAGTTTCCAATGTCGAGGATCGCGCCGCGAGCGTTACGAATCGTCGAGACTATTCACGGGCACAGGTCAGCGGAGAGCATCAACGAGGACGACGGCAGAGGTAGTGGTGCGTACCCACGGAGAAGGTCATGTCGGGCGAGATGAACTCGCGCGTGTAGATGCGCAGCGTCGACGTGAAGAACCGACGATCTACAGACGCGCGTGCGAGTGAGTGGGACACGATCATCAGCAAGGTCGCCCATAAGCGACGAGCGCGTACCGTTCGATGCGACCATGGTCTCCATAGTCGCCTGGAGCTGGATCGCCTGCAGCGTCATGGTGAACATGGCGATGGCGATCCCGGCGACAAGCACGAGCCAGCCCGCGAGCGCGATGCGGTACTTGGACTCGCGGCCACGGCCGAGCTTGCCGCCGCTGCTGCTATCGCCCGACCCGGCCGTCGTGGTCTTCATGTCCTTGTCAATCGACTCCGAGTCCTCGTTCTCGGTGACCTCGCGGAACGACTCGATCTCCTCCTCGACCTGCGTGAGGAGATTCGACGCGTTGCGCTTGGGGATGCCGAGGAGAAGGCGATGGACGCGGAGCTCGCCCGAGAAGTAGACGCGGAGAATCTACACGAGAGGGAGAGTGAGATTGTGCGGGTCATGCCACCCTTCGGGAAATGTACGCACCGCCCAGTAGTTGTAAACGAAGGTCGCGACGAGGAAGATCAGAGAGCAGGCCATGGCGACCATGATGACCGTGAGGTTCTGCGCGACGAGACGCCCGTAAGCTGCAACTCCTGCCTTTGGCACGGCGTGAAGCGATAAGAGCAGGTTGGAAAGATTATCGGTCAGGAACCCTGGGAGACGTTTCGATGTGTCAGTAGTGATCGCGCTGTGAGAGGGAGCGAGATCGTAAGGCGTACACAGTTCGTTGACGGCGGCGAAGCTGGTCGCGTTGAGCGCGGCATATGGGTACGAGACAGCGAGGGTGCCGGCCTGCGCGACCGCCGTCACCGTGTCGATGGACGTCATGTCGAGCGCGACGTAGTTAGTCACGCCGGCCGTGAGCCGCGCGCCGTAGTAGCGGAGCAGCGTGTCGGTCGAGGTCGCGCTGCCGACGAGGATGGGCAGGTAGAGCTCGAGCAGGTCCTTGAGCGCCGTCGCGACAGCCGCGCGCGCTGCCGTGAACTGCGCCTGGTCGCGGATGAGGTTGGCGTAGACGATCAGGCGGATATTCTCGACGATGGAAGAGGCCGTGCGGCGCGAGTTCCTCGCCGTGAAAAAGGTGATGTTGAGGGCGTCGCTCGTCGAGGAGAAGAACTGGATGCACAGGATGAACCCGACGATGCACGCGGCGAGGAACAGCCCGTTGAGCATGGTGAGCGTCCACACGCCGTTGAGCGGGCGCGCGACGCGGTCCGTGAGAACCCGGCGCAGCTGCGCCTTCTGCCGCTGCACGCGCGACGCCGACGTGCCCGAGGTCTGCGACGCCGGGTGCGCCGTCGACATGCGGAGCTGAACCATGTCGGGCGACAGCGGCGAGTGGTCGTTGCCGTTGGTGTTGGCGCTGGCGGGGAAGGTACCGGACTTGCCGCCCGCCGCGCCCGAGAAGAGGACCTGCGCGTGGGGCTCGCGATCCTGGTCACGGTCAGTGTCGATCTGGTCGCGGTCCTGGGCGTCGGACGCGACCGACATGGAGTCGGCCTCACTCTCCCGGCGGCTCGGCGGGAGTATGAGCGCGGCCGTCGCCTTGATCGAGTCCATGTGGCCGGGGCCGCCGCCGTTCATGGGCCGACCGCGCGAGCCCGACGCCTGCGGCGAGTTGGCGGTCCGCGCGCGAGATTCCTGGGCCTCGACTACAGTACGTGACTCGAACGTCAGCAACAATGTCAAAGCGCTCTACGAGCTGACGTACCTTCATCAGCGACCTCGAGGACCTGTGCAGCCTTGTTCGGGTCGGCGTCGACGGATGCGAGGAACTGGGCGTAGGCGCGGAGCAGGGTCTTGTCGCGGGGCATGCGCTCGATCATCTGCGTGTAGAGCAGGCGGCCGCGGGCCTGGAACTTGGCGAACCGCGAGATGAGCTTGGCGAGGCGGGCGGCCGGGGCGCCGGTGCGGATCGCCTCCCAGATGTCGCGGATCGCGTACTGCGCCTGCAGGTGCTGGACGCGGACCTCGATCGACAAACTCTCGGACGCGGCCGTGTCGAGAACGCGGTCCCCGCGCTCGTGCGTCGCGCGCTCGCGGACGTACAGGGCGTACTTGATGTCAACCGGAACGCTGCCGTGGCGGCCGCCCTGCAGCTCGGCGATGAGCTTGGTCGCGGCACGCTCGCCCTCCTCGCCGTAGTAGGCGCCCAGGTACGCGGCCGACAGGAGCAGCAGGAGCGGGTCCTTGGGGAACTCGAGCAGGCCTCGCTCGAGCAGCTGCAGCCCGAGGGCGATCTTCTTGGGCGTCGGGTTCTTTTCGCGAATGAATCGGATGCCTACACACGTTTCGATGTGTGTCAGTGTGGTCCTCGTGCTACGGAACGAAGTCGGGCGGGACGTACACATCTCGACCTGCAGGGGCGAGTCAAACACGCGGGTGCGGCGCTTGGGCTGGCGCTCCTTGATGGCGTTGAGCGCGTCCATGGACGACCCCTTGAGCATGCCCATGAGGACGCGGTCGGCCTCGCTGTGCTGGAACTGGTCCATGACGGCGAGCCGGAAGCTCGACTGGCGGACGAGCGGCTGCGCGGGCGCGTTGAGCAGGGCAAAGTTGGATGCGAGTGCGGTCGTCGTAGACCCGTCGACGGACGCGCGGCGGCGGCCCGAGGGCACCGCGCGCGGCACCGTGTCGACGTGCGGGACCAGATCGAACGTGTCGTTGGACCCGGCCACGTCCGTCACCACGGTCCGCAGCGGCGACCGGCCGTGCGGGTTCGGGAGCGAGTCGTTCGTCTTGGTCGCGGGGCCGGCGGGTGGCGCCGCGCCGCCGGCTTGGGCTGGCTGCGCCGGTGCCGCGGACGACGGGGCGGCGGCGGCCGCGTGCTGCTGGTGCGGCGGGTTGAGCGATGCGCGCCGGGTCATTGCGGGCGGCGTGGTCGACGACTGGCCGCCATGCGACGATTGGCCGCCGTGCGAGTCGACGCCGCTGACGCCGCCGACACTGACACCCTCGTTCTCCTCGCGCGTGATGCGGTGCCACGAGTGGACGATGTGGTTGAGGAACCGGCGCTCGTAGTACCGGCACGCGGCGGCGCCGGCGGCGTAGGTCGCGGCGGACACGATGACGAGGATCGGCCACGCCTCGTTGTCCACGGCGACGACGCGGATGATGCCCGCGGCGACAAGCGTCGATGCCGCGGCAATCGCGGACGCGCACCGGAACGTGTTGACGGTCGGCTCGTAGTAGGGCTGGGTGACGAGGGTGCGGAGCGCGAGGTGGCCCGTTGCGCCCACCATGAAGAGCAGGCTGAGCCAGGTCGCGGTCGGGCTCACGGTGAGGGCGAACACGTCCAGGATCACAAACGACAGGCGCAAGCCGGCAGCCAGTGTGCTGGTGCCCGAGTGGGCCTGGGCGAGCGGGTACACGGACGTCGGGCTCGTGTCGATGAGCACAATGGACGCGCCGAGCATGGTCGGGACGAATACGATGAGTGCGAGGCAGTTGAGCACGAGCAGCGGGGTGTGGACCGAGGCCACGCACGAGATGTTGTAGGGCGTCAGCGTGCCCGCGATACAGCGGATACCCGAGAAGAGGACGTAGAGGATGGGCATGGCGAGGACCGACGTGGTCGCGAACAGGACCCCGCGGAGCACCCGCACGGCGGCGGGCGGAACACGGGCCTGGACATGGAGCATGACGCCGAGCAGCGCCGCGGCGAAGGCCGGGGTGAACACGAGGACGAGAGCTACAAGGGAAAGGGAACGTTGAGTGGTCAGTTTGACACACGCCCGGGTCGCGGGCAGATCCGCGTACCGATAGTGTTCGCGACAACGAACGTCGAGTAGTCGACGAACGCGAAGCGGATGGGCTGGAGCACCGAGGCCGCAATGAACGGCAGACTGGGCAGGATCTGCGCGTTGAAGGCGAACCCGAGCCACATGATCTCCTCGACGAGGGTGGCGAGCCAGACGAACCAGCGCGGGGGCTCGCGCGCGCGCATGGTCGCGTACGCGACCGAGAAGACGGCGCGCTCGGCGGGCGACATGGGCATGGCGCGGCGCAGCGGGTGGTTGTTGCCGTCGCGGCGCGTGCCGGCCGACGCCGACGACGGCATGGGACCGGCACCGGCGCCGGCGCCGTGGCCGTGGCCGTGGCTGTCGGCGGGTCCGCTTGCCCGTTGCATGGTACGGTGCGGTGGGTGGGTGTGCGAAGTGGTATGCTTGAGGCCGGTCGGTTGCTGCGAGTCGCTCCGATCACCCTCGTACGAGAGAGGCAGGCCACTGGATCTCGAACCGCGAGATTAGGGACGCGTGCCGGGCACAGCGCGCGCGGGGACCCAAGCAGACGCGCCTTTCCCTTCCCGACGCGGTGGGAACGCGCGCACGCGCGGGTCGGCTCGCTTCTGACGCCGGCTGCCTCCCGCCCCCTGCCCCCGCCGCGGCGTGCAGACATGGGCGTGGAAATAACGGGTGCGCCGTGACGGAACATGCGTCATCGTCTCCCGCGCGACGCGTCGCGTCTCGAGTTGGGCGCCGCGCACGTGCGTGGCGCAACGCGTTTTTCTCTGCCCATCGGCGCAGCTTCTCGTCTGTCCCGATTCAGTGCGCCGCCAGTCGGTGGAGACGCGTCGGGGAGACACTCCGCGGAGTCGAGACGAGACGTCGGCGAAAAAAACGAACGCTGGATATATTCCCCCTTCGCGAGGTGGGTTGCATGGCAAAAGCGGACGGATCACACACTCCAAAACAAACGCAAAGCAAATCAAAGCAAACTACTGCGGGCAACAGCTCTCGGCGACCATGCGCGCACACGCCGCGAACGCGTCGCGGTCGTCGGCGCGCGCCGCCATGCACGGCACCTCGGCCGCGCGGCCCGCCGCAAGCCCGGCGACGGCGCGGTTGAGCAGCGCCACGCCCACGTTCATGGGCGCGTGCGCCGTGCCCGCCGGGTGCACCAGGACGCGCTGGATCAGCTCCGTCTGCACCGCACGCACCACGCGCGCCAGCGTCATGCGCGTCTCGGTCGCGTGCAGCGGCACCGGCCACCGCTCCAGGCACCCGGCGTCGGCTGCCGTCGTTGCGGGCGGCGCGACGGTTGGCGCGTGCGGCGCCCCGGGCACGGTCACCGACATGGGCGCGTGCTCGGCCTCGTAGATGGCGGTTGGCGCGGGCGAGTCCTGCAGGACGACCACGGGCATGGCCGACGCGGGCGTAAAGGGCGGCGTGGGCGGGTGCGCCGAGGTCACGGACATGGCCGACGACGTGTCCTCGGCCGCGAGCGCCGTCGTCATCTCGCCGTAGTGGGACATGGCGTGGTCGACCGGCTGGTGCGCGACGACGGGTGGCGGGAACGGGAGCGCTGGGACGCGGAACCCCGCGCTTGAGCTTGAGCTCGAGCTCGAGCCGCTGCGCGAGAGCAGGACGCTGGCCGACTCACGGTGGCGCGGCGGCGGGGGCGGGAGGAGGACCGCGGGCAGCTGCGACGGTGGCGGACCAGCCGCGTGCGCGTGCGCGTGCGCGTGTGCGTGGGGATGCGGGTGCGGGAGCTCCTGCGACATGGACGCGAGCGAGAAGGCCGAGCTCGACGCCGACGTGGACCGAGCCGGTGGTGCAGCGGGCGCGCCGCCGAACGCGCGCGGGAGCTGCAGCGTGTTGGACGACGAAGACCACGGGTTGGTGGCGGCCGGGTACGCGTTCCACGGCGCCGAGGTTGAGGGACCCTGGGCGAGCTGCTGGGCAAACGACGTGGTGGCCGTGGGCGAGATGGGCGACGGGGGCGGGAGGACGACCGGGGGTCGCGCGCGCGCCGACTCGGCCGCACCCTGCGCCGCGAACCCGTACCCGCCAGCCGCGTGCGCGTCGTGAGACGGACTCGCGAACGCGGCCGCCCCGCCAAACGAGGCCCCCGCCGCGGGCGAGTGCGGGGTGCGGCACGACGCGGTACCGTCGACGGCGCGGCACAGGGCGAGGGCGAGCCGCGGGTCGGCGAACAGGAGCTCGAAGACGGCGGCCGACGGCGCAACCGTGGCGAGGCGGAACTCGAGGAGCTCGAGGACGCGGCGCTCCATGGCGAGCACGTGCTTGGGCCCGAAGGGGGCGCCGAGCGGGGTCGCGGCGATCGGGCCCGCGAGCGCGTCGGCGGCGGCGACAGCAGGGACCGTTGCGAGGGCGTCGACGACCGACGCGATCGACGGCGCCGTGTACTCCTCGGAGAACTTGGCGGCGACGAGCAGGCACACGGCGGCGAGCAGGTACAGGTGCGCGCGGCGCGGGAGCAGCGGGCGGCGCGCGCGCGGGTCCGGGAACGCCGCGAGCACGCGGTCCAGGTACTGCACGGCGGAGTACAGCGTCTCGGGCGCGAACCGGAACGCGGCGTGGACCGCGTTCATCTGCAGGGTGTGTGAGGGGAGTGTCAGTAAACCGTGCGACGCGAGATGAGCAGAGCAAGGAGAAAACGCGTACGTGAACGAGCCACTGGACCACGGCCTCGCGTTCGCGGACGCGCTCGCGGAGGCGGCGCGACGCCTGGCCGACGCTACGGCGCGAGGACGCGGCGGGCGCGGACTCGAGGGCGACGACGGGCGCGACGGGCGCGGGCGGGCGGAGGTCGGGTCCGGCGCGCGTGCCGTTGACTAGGTGGATGAAGCTCGCCGGGTAGACGCTGGCCATGGTGGGCGGCGGCGGCGGCGGGCGGAAGGCCGACGGCGCCGACGCGTC
The DNA here is from genome assembly GCA_025594325.1 of Blastocladiella emersonii ATCC 22665. Lineage (NCBI taxonomy): Eukaryota > Fungi > Blastocladiomycota > Blastocladiomycetes > Blastocladiales > Blastocladiaceae > Blastocladiella > Blastocladiella emersonii. The sequence goes on from JANHCV010000006.1 coordinate 1,872,759, forward strand.
AAAGGCGGTGCCGGGCATGATGGTGGTCGCGGAAGGCGAGCGGAGCGGTGATGTGGAGTGGTGGAGGTGGTGGTGATGATCGACGCGAGCGCGTTTCGCGGGCCGCGACTCGGGCGCGTCGTCGGCAAACGAGGATGCCGTGGGCGGCGGGTAGGCGGCGGAGCGCGGGTGGTAGGCGGCGAGGGCGGCGTTGACGGTCACGGGCGGGAGCTGCGGGTGGCCGGGCGGCGGCGGCGGAGGGTGCAGATGGCGAGGCCACGGGCCGAGCGTGTGGACTGGCGGCAGCACGGCGTGGTGGTGGGCAGGGGCATGGCGCGCGGCAGCGGGCGGGCGGCGGGCGTCGGCGGCGTCGAGGTGGGCGGCGTCGGCGTCAGCGAGGACAGCGGGGGCAGCGGTCGCGGTCGCGATGGAGGCGAGCGGCGGGAGCGCGATGATGGGCAGGGACGGGTAGCGACGCGACGGCGGTGCGTGGCAATGGGCGGCAGCGAGAGGGTGGTCGCGGGGATGCGCAAGTATTTGAGGGTGGTGCGGGTGCGGGTGCGGGTGCAGAGGGTGCCCGAACGGCGGCGGCAGCAGCGGCAGGGAGCGGGCGCGCGCAGCGGTGACGGAAGCAGCGGCGCGCGGAACAGTCGCCGATGGGGGAGAAGCGGTCGCCGCAATCGAAGCCGAAGACGCGGGCAGTGACGCAGCGGGAGGAGGAGCACCGGCGCGCGGTGCGGGCGGCGGCGGCAGAACCGGGGCAGCAGCAGCGGCGGCGGCGGCGTAGTCAGCGCGATGGCCGTGATCGGCGCCGTGATGGCCGCGGCCACGCGTCGCAGTCGGCGCGATGCCGGCGCCGGTGCCGGGTCTCGCCGGCATGCGCGGGGTGTCCGTGTGCGCGTAGGTGTGCATGGCGGGGCCGGTGGTGATGGAGGCCGAGGCGAAGGCGGGAGAAGCGAAGCGGGGGTTCGAGGTCATCATGGAACCGGCGCGAGGAAGATGAGACACGGTGGCCTGCTGCGCGCGGTGGGTGGGCGATGGTCTCGAAGCGGGAAGAAGCGCAGCGGCGGCGCCGAGGGAGCAGCGGAGCGAGTGCAACGGAGCGGGGAGGAACGGAGCCAACGCGAGCGAGCGCGCGAGGGGAAGAGGATGGCGAGGCTACGCGTGCTGCAGGGAGCGGGCCATGGCGGGCGGGGGCGGGTCGCGTCAGTCCAGCTGCGCGAGTGATGGGGCGGGCGGTCTCGATCGGCCCGAGCAAGGGAGGCGATGGAGCGGGAGGCAAGATGCGTAATGCAGAGCGGCGTAGGGCGGGGGCGAGGGAGAGAGCGAAGACTCGGCCGCCTTTGAACCGTGCGGGCGACGGCGGCGGCGGCGGCGGCGCACAAGCGCGGAGATCGCCGCGATCACCCGACTGCCCTCGCCGAGATTGCGACGCCGAGCCGTGACGTGGCCGTGCGGCGGGCGAGGCAGGTGGGCAGGTGGCGAAGCAGCAGCGGCGGCGGGAACGAGCACGCGCCCGCGCGGGGACGCGGCGACGCGCGCGAGCACGCGTTGGGCAGCGGCGCACGGGGATCGTGTGAGCAGGCCCGGACCCGGGGGTCCGCCGCCACACCCGCATTCACGCGTGCGGGCGCGCTCGGCAGGGCCCACCCGATGCGCGCCGCCGGTGGGGCTTTGCTGCGCTGCGCACCGCGAGCCGCCGCGATGTGCGCCGCGCCGAGGGACTGGAGCGAGAGGGGGCGGGAGAGAGAGCGAACAGAGGGATCAGCGTACCGCACACTCGATGCAACGGGACCGATCGCCGTGTGGCCCGAGCCGGATGAGGAGGTGCACGGGGGCTAGACGGCGGTGACAGCGGGTGAGACAGTGAGCGTGTGAGACAGCGAGCGAGTGACGGCAGGGACGCGTCGCGCGCGCGTCGCGCCACCGGGCACGCGTGGCGAGCGCCGAGCGCCGCACGCCGCACGCCGCACGCCACCGACCGCCGCGGCTCAGCCACCGCATCGCGATGGGACGGTGCGCTGATGGCATGCGTGAGGCTGCCCGGCCCAACGCGCAACTGGAGCCAACCCCCCAACCCCCACTCACCACCACCACCAACCCTCGACACACGCGTACCTCGGGGACGGCGAGACTCGGTGCAGACGGCTGCTACAGGTGGGCAGGCCAGCAGTGTCAGGTCGGTGCATGGGCGTGCGCGGGGGGTGCCGGCCCTCTTTATACTGCCCGCGGGCGCCCTCTCCCCTCCCCTCCCGTCGGCTTCTCTCGCACACTCGCGGCAAGACATACGCACACGTCGTCTAGACCGCGCCCACACTCGGGTGCGGCGAGGACACGCGCCGCGCGCGCAGGGAACCGGCGCGGCGGCAGTTTTGACCGACGCGGGCGGGCGGTGGGGCGGGCGGGCCGGCCGGCCGGGAGGACAAGGCGGTCGCCGGATCTGGAAGCCGTGATCGATGTGCACGCGCGGGGACCAACGGCGACGCCGAGATGCGCCGGTCCGAGCTATGTTTGCCCGCGAGATCGCCGACGGGGTCGATGCGATGAGCCCGATGCGCTTGCGGTTGGGAAGGGATGGTCGCGCCGGGCGGTACGGCGCGCGAGCAGGGCAGCGCGAGAGGTGGGAGGGCCGCGGGAGGGAGGGACGGACGGCGGAGAAGGCCGAGCGATGGACTGCAACGTGTGCGGGCCGGTGCCGGCGCGGCGGATTTATACTTGCCCTGACGGCGACTCGGGAGGCGCTCGCTCGCGGCAGGGAGGGGGAGGGCGGGAGGGAGTGCCAGGGAGAACGGCAGGAAGGCGCACCGTTGAAAAGGACCGCCGTGGCCACGGATGGGATCTCGTCGCCGCGGCCGCCGTCGTCGCGTTGGCCTTCTTTCGTCGATGCCGCAGCGCCACCACGTGCGCAAGCGACCGGAAATCAAGACAACGGCGATGGCCGACCGGAACGCGCGGGGCGGAAATGCCGCGGTCGGCGGCGGCGGCGATGCAACGACCGCGCGGTGCGGGGGTGGGTGGTGCGGGGGTTGCGCGCACACGAGGCGCCGGTGTCGGCTGCTGCAGCGGTCGCGGCGGCTCGGCTCCACTCGACTCTGGACCGCGACTGGTCCGCCGCTCGAGCCGTGTGTTCTTTTCACGCTGGCCGACGGCACAGCGCAGGGCGGGCGGTCGGTGGCGGTGACGGCGGGTCGCGCCCACAGCCGTGGCGCAGTCGAGACGCGCGTCGCGTCCTTGGTCGACGTGCACTGGTCCGGGGTACCCGAGGCGCGGCACGAGTGGCACCCGCTGGCGAAGCACCAGAGGCTGGTGATGGAGGGCGAGGGCACCGACTGAACCGGGGCTGGGGCTGGGGCTGAGGCTGACGGGCGGCGTCACTCGGGGCGCCGACTGGTCGATGGCCGTGATGCGAGGGCTGATCCGGCGGTGGGTCGCGAACGTGGCGCGACTGATCAACCGGGCGGAGAGAATGAAGCGTTTGAGAGAGAGAGAGAGAGGATGAGCAGCGCGAGTTGCGTGTGTGCGGTCGATCCCGCCCGCCGCGCTGTCGCCCATGCCGCGGTGGCGAGCGACCCGCCCAGCGCCTTATTTACCAACCTTGCCCGGCTGCCGGCTGGCCACAAACGCACCGCCGAGCCACCCGCTTCATGCTGCTTCCTGTGCGCCAACTCTGCCACAGCGCCGTGACGCGCCGCCGCCCACTCCGCCACCATCACCTTCGCCATCGCCATCGCTGCAGCCGCCAACCCTCACTCGCTCTGCCGCGTGGGCCGCGGGCTCGGACGCCAGCTCACAAACACCCGTGTGGCGAACGACGATCAACCATCCATCACAACTGCCCATTCATCCTCGCCATGTTGCTGCAGTACCCCTGACGCCCGCTCCTTTCGACTCAGCTGGCGGTGCGAGACGCCGCGATTGGAGCGCTCGGCACCCGGCCCACTTGCGCCGGGCCGGGCCGTCTTCCCGTCCAACGTGGCCACGGCGGCGGCCTTGGCGCTGCTGCGTCACTCGCGCGCGCGTGCGCCGACGCGCGGCGAGTTTCTGCACGTGCGCCGACCAGCACGCTCGCGCGCGACGGCGCGCTGCGCGGCGACAAGGCCTCGCGAGTCTGGGCGACCGCGTCGCAGCGCGAGAGTGCGAGCGCGCAAGACAGGAGTTGCCGCATGCGGGCCTCACGGCGGCAGTTGACTGATCTCGTTTTCCGACGCAGCGCGCCTGATCTCGTTGCCTGACGCGGCACGCGTGTTCGCCCGTTCGCTCGCTCACCATCGATCGCGCGGGCGGGGGTACTTGCATCTCCCCTCGGGCCGCCGCGACTGGGCCCACACGACCTGGATTCCTGCAGGCCGCGCGGTCTGGGCGGCCACCATCGGGATTTGCGCTGTGGCGTCGCGCGTTGCCGCAATGCAATGCAGCGCGAGCGTGAGGGAGGCTCAGTCAGCAGCGGCCGACGTTCCGTCGGGTCTCACTCGTCCCCTCCCTCCGCAGGCGAGCACGCGTCCCACACGACGAGATGAAGTGAGATGTGCTTGTTGGCCAACGTGCGTGTGCGCGCGGGGAGATCTCACCAACGCGCGCGGGCCAACGCATGGCTGAATGTCAGCCGATTGGGCAGGGACTCGCTCGCCGTCCGCCTTCCAGTCCCGCCGGATGACTCGACCCGGCACGCTGCAGCGCGTTCTCGCTCGAGCGCCGGGTGGCGGCTTCATGAACTCGACGTTCGAGTGGGCAGACGAGTCGCACGCGTCGTCCTTCGGCTTCCAGCTTTGGGGTCGAGCGCCATGACCAGCTGCGCTCAACGGTGAGCGGCGAGGGCCAAGACGACGCGCACCCTCGATGGGGTGGCGCAGCCCTCGCCTTGGCTCTTCGCGGGCTCGGTCGAGCTGACCGTACGTATCGCCGTCCCATCGCGTCGCTCCCAACCCGCCGCTCGTCGCCACAACCACCCATCACGCAAGCGTCCTGCGCATACGTGGCAAAATCTGCGCCATTCATTGATTCTCAAGTGTCATCGTCGACGTCGCCACTGCAGGACCGACGACCACGACGAGCGGGCCCACGCTGGCACCGGCGCTGCTTCGCCACACTCAATTTCACCACTTTCCCTCCCACACCCGATCAGGGCTCAAGCACCCCCAGCAAGGAACAGCGGCGGCGACGACGCGCAACAACGCATGCGGCGCCCATGTGAGATGGAATTGAAGGCGATGGCGACATCTCGCACCAGACCGTGCCTTGTTGTTGTTTGTTGTGCGCCCGTCCGTCGTGCATGACTTGAGAGCCACCGTCCGCGGCCATCGTGACCGCACCGCACCCATCAATTGTTGCGGTGACCGTTTTTGATGAGGTCGCATCCCCCGCACTCGCGCGTGCTTCGTCGCCGCTCGGCGCTTCGCCCTCGCCATCGCCGATTCTTGGAGCCAACCCGCGATTCCCCGCATGGGGCCTCGGCGTTCCGCCGGAAGCTTGATTTCGGCTACGCGGAACAGGTGCGAATCGGCGATGCCGGTCGACCTCGCGGGAGTGGGCGGTGCTGCGCCACCACGCGAGACGCGCTGCGCCACACGCGTGATCGCGGGGCGGCTGAAACGGCCCCCAGGCGCGCGTCGTGAGCCGCCCGTTAGGCACTTGCGCACAAGACAGCCTCCCAACGCAACTGTCCCCAACTCAGCCAGTCGCCACACCACAAGCTGCAGTAGATCTAGTAGAAATAAAATTGTTCACACCCTCGCATCCACCCACCCACCGCGTCACGTCACCGCGCCTCACAAGCGAGACTGCGCGCGTACGCCGCGTCCTCGTCGAGCACGCGGTAGTCGGCGATGTACGCCTGGAGCTCGGGCACGGGCTCGAGGTTGTACCATGCGTTGTCCTGGAGCTCCTGGAACTCGAGCACGTACGCGGCCATCTTGTGGCACCGCTGGAAGTTGACCAGCCCGCCCTCGAGGTGCGTGCGCGTCACCGTGTCGACGAAGACGAGGTCCGTCTGGTACACGCCCGGGAACGGGATCACGGGCGGGTCGGCTGACCGGATCAGCGCGCGCAGCGTCTTGTGGTTGAGCTCGGGTGACATGCGCGCGTTGAGCGAGTCGAGCAGCTTGACTGACTTGCGCGGGATGAGCTATGGGTTCCGTGGGTGTGAGGACGCGCACTCACCACACCGCGCGCAACCGACGAGCAACGTACCGCCTTGGTCTTCTTGAGCCGGTACAGCGAGCTGGACGCGAGCCCGGCGAGAATCTCCTTGACGCCGTTATAGTTGTTCAGCTTCGCGAGCTCGGCCGCGAGCAGTATGAACCGCTCCATGACGAGCGCGCGCGCCTTGACGTCGCGCACCGCGACCACCTCGGACACGACCCACTTGACCACGTGGTTGGACCACCGCGTCATACGCAGCAGCGTCGGCGCCGCGTCCTCCTTGTCCTTGCGCAGCCACTTGAGCCCGACCAGCTCCATGGGCGAGATCCCGCGGAACAGGTCCGCCTCCACCAGCGTCAGCTGCCGCGCTACCTCGATCATCTCCAGGTCCGCCAGCCGCACGCCCACCTCGCGCCCGCTCGCACCGCGCGACGCGCGCGGCAGCCATGAGGTGGAGACGGCGAGCGATGACGCGATCCCGCCGCCACCACCGTTCGCGCCGCCGTTCTCGCCCGCCGCGGTAGCGCCGGTCCCGTCAATGACCCCGCTCCCCGACGTGGACAGCCCTAGGACGGGCGCAGACCCGAGGTGCGCGCCCACCACGCCGGGCAGCGAGTCGCTCGAGTCAGACACGAGCGCGGGCGTCGCAGCGCGGCGGAGGTACTTTGGCAGGATCGGTTTCGGCGCGTCGGACCCGGGACCACCACCACCCGTACCACCGCTCGTGCTCGACGTGTTGGTGCTGCGGCGGAAGTGCAGGGTGCCGCCGCTGCCGGTCGAGAAGCCCGTGAGCAGGCTGGTGGTGGTGGAGGTGACGGTGGACGAGTGCGACAGCGGGACGAGCGGCGGCGGCGGCGACGCGGGCGTGCCGAGCGGGTTCTCGAGCTTGCGCTGCACCAGCTCCTCGATCCGCGGCACGATCGCCGTCTGGTCGTCGGGCACCAGCCGGTCGTGCAGGAACGACATGACGCGTTTGAGGAACGCGCTACATGCGGCGAGAGGTTGCGGTTAGATCGTATTGACGGCGATGAAAGTGGCGCAACGCGCACCCGTTGAAGTCGACCCAGAACCGCGACATCCAGTCGTACAGCACGTCGCCGATGCGCAGCAGAATCTTGCTGTTCTGTGGCAGGTACGTGGCCTCGATCTGGTCGAGCAGCTGGTCCGGCGACATGAAGTCGCGGAACACGAGGAGGAACGTTGTTCGGAACTGGTAGTCTACAGAGCGAGCGCGTCAGCACCACATCGAGTGGAGATACGCGAGAGCAGCGTACCAACAGGATGCCCGAGTAGCAGCCGCTCCACGAGCTTTTCGGGGACTGCAGCCTTGAGCTGCTTCTCGCCGCCGACCGTGACGAACACGACGAGCCCCTGGTTCGCGTCGCGGTCGTCGGTCTCGGCCTGGACCGCGTCGTTCTCCTGCATCATCTGGCGGTACAGGTTCTCGCGCAGCGTCGGGATACTCTTCCTGAGCTCGTCGAGGTCGCGCTCGAGCGCCGAGTTGGACGCCTCGAGCGACTGCACGCGCTCGGCGAGCTGGAGATTCGTCGCCTCGAGCTCGGCGAGCGCCGCCACGTGCTCGGTCGCGGGGACCACGGCGTTGGCGTGCCCCGTCGCCACGGCCGGTAATGGTTCCGGGAGCTGCTGCAGCGCGTCGGTCGCGACGGGCGACCCGACAATGGACGGCGCGCGCGACGACGACGACGCGCCCGTGCTCCCGTTGGCGTGGACAACCGACTTGAGGCTGCGCAGGGACAGCTGGCGGTGCAGCTCGTGCACGGCCTGTGCGTTGGCGGTGCGGACGGCGTGCAGCTCCTTGCGGTGGGCGTCGGCGAGCTGGGCGATCTGGGCGCGGAAGGCCGCGTCGCGCGCCTCGACGTCGCGCTCGAGCGCGCGCACGTGCCGGCGCAGCGCGGCCGCCGTCACGGCGAGGTGCTCGTTCTCCTCGTGGAGGTACTGCATCTGCAGCGCGACCGGGTCGCCGTCGACGGCGGCCACGGGGCTCGCGCCCAGCTTGCCGTACAGGTACGCGGCGCCGGCTGCCGCGGACGACGAGATGCTGGCGGCAGCGGCGGCGGCAGCGGCCTGAGCAGCGTGCTTGTCGGCGACGAGCGTGTGCAGCGATGTCCGCGCGGCGGCCTCGAACCGCGTGCCCGTCACGGCGAGCGCGAGGACGAGGTCCTGCAGCTCGGCGACATCCGTCGGGAGCGTGGCGCGCAGGGCGTGCTGCGAGGCCTCGGTGGCGAGGTCCATGGGGGCGGCGAGGACGTGGTCGGTGAAGAGGCGGCGCATCGCGTCGGACGCCATGGCGAGGGCGTAGGGCGAGTGGCCCTGGGCGTTGAGCGGGCGGAACGGCAGGGCGCCCGCGGCGAGCAGGCGCGACGCGCACGCGACGTGGTCCATGGACACGGCGAGGTGCAGCGGCGTGTTGCCGTGCTTGTCGGCGGCGTTGATGGGCGCATGCTACGGGGTTCGGCGGGGGCGGGTCAGCACTGCGCTGTGCGCGCGGTGCGGATGCGGGGGCGCATACCCAGTGGAGGAGGACGTTGAGCGCGTTCTCGAGGCCGAGGAGACAGGCGAGGTGCAGCGCTGACTTGCCTGCGACGAGGATAGCAGCAGAGTTAGACTTTGAGCCGGCGGCGGTCGACGACGCAGAGGAGGCGGCCGCCGTACCGTCTTCAGTCTGAGCGAGACCGATCTCGTCGGGCGACAGCGGCGCGAGAAGGAGGCCCAGAGCTGCGACGTCGTTGCTCGCCTACGCACGCAAGGCGGGTCCCGCGTCAGCGTCGGTGCAGCCGGATGGGCGGCGCGCAACGGCAGCATACCGTGGCACGCAGAATGTCCAGGTGCGACATGGTGGCCGCGATCGAGGTACGGGTAGCGTAGCGTAGAGAGCAGAATCACGAGAGCAGAGGCCCAGAAGTGGGAGCGCCGTCGGGGTGCCGCGCCGCGGGTCAATCGTGTCGTAGAGGATGTCGCCGTGTCCTCGCAGGTCGGGCGCGGGAGCGTGGTTGATGCGTAGCAGTGTAGTGCGCAGAGTCGTAGGCGTAGTAGATGCGCGAGAGAAGAGATGCATGGGCTGCCGCGAGCGTGCGGGGAGAGGAGACGGCGCGGCCGGCGTGCCCGCGTGATGCCGGCACCGCTCGCCGTCGTCCCTGCCTGGGGCTCCCGCGCGCACCGTGTGTCTGGTCGGCAGCGGACACGATGAATGAATAATGAAATCAAGGTGCGGCGGCGCCGTGTTCTTATTGCGCCACAGCGACGCGACGGGACCCGCGGCGCCGGGGCCGCGTTTAGACCGCCGTCTGAAACGTGGCGCGTCGCCCTCACCTTGAGTCGGCACTCTGCGTATCTGTGCACAGAATGGCCCCGCTTGTTACCGGAGCGGCGGTATCAGCGTGGCCACCACCGCGGCGAGCCGCGCGGCCCTGGCCATCGAGATCACGGCGCCGTCCTCACCCCAACGGCCCCACACTCCTCGGAGCCCCGGTGACCCCGAGCCCCCGCGTCCGCCGACCGAGTGCACCGAGTGGCCCTACGTCGTCGTCGACGAGGGGGCGCCGGGTTGACGGCCGTGGCGGAGGCGAGTCGCGCCGCGTTGAGTCGAGGCGCACGTGGCGCCACGCCGTGATTGCGAGACACGGTGATTGACGCGTGCCCGTGTGCGGGCCGCCGTGTCTCCGCCTCGCGGATCCCGCGCTGCCCGCCTGTCCCTCGCGCTGCGCCGTTACGTTCATCGCCTCCGACTTCCGCCGGACCCCGGCCGCTCTCACGTCCCCAACGTCGTCGCGCTGCGGTGACTCTGACGCGCCTTTTCGGTCGGCCCTGCAGCCCGCCCTCTCTCCCCTCACGACTACACGCAAACGCTACGTGATCAACAACTCCACTGCACTACATTGCACCATGGCAGGCAACCGCAAGGGAAAGAACCGCGGACGAAGCGGAGCCGGCGCCTCCGCCCGCGGCATCCAGGCCACACCGGCGCCGGTCCCGTCGCCGCCGCCAGTGACGACCACCACTACCATCAGCGCCGCCGGCGGGAACCTGACCCTGTCGACGGTCGAGGTCCACGCCAAGGAGCTGGCCCACGCCGCCGTCGCCGCGGCTGCCACGAACGGCAACGGCACCGCGCTGCCGCCGCGCGCCCGCAACCTGTCCCTGACGCAGGCCGCGGGACCGACGCTGTCCATTGACCCGCAGCGCAAGGAGTTCCACTCGGACGCCGTCAACCTGCAGGTCCAGTCGGCCGCCGCCGAGGTCGACGAGATGGTCACCACCGACATGTCGCGCGTCCTGTACGTGGCCCGGCTACTGTGACCGCCCTCGAGACGTGATCCTCACGCATGGCGTCTGTGCGTAGCATCATCTACACGGGCGGAACCATCGGCATGCAGAACACGCGCGAGCACGGCTACGTGGTACGCACGCTCCCCGCCCCTCTCCCCCACAGCGCACGCACGACCTGACCCTCGCGCGTGTAGCCCGTCCCCAACTACCTCACCCACGTCCTCGGCTCCATGACGCGCTTCCACGACCCGCATGGCATCCTGTCTGCCGACGCCGCCCCCGTCCCGCCCGCCGTGCTGCGCAACATGCAGAGCAAGATCGTGCGCGCCGAGGGCCACACCGACACCCTCGACGCCCTCATCACCCCCGTCTCGCTCTGGGGCAAACGCATCATCTACTCGGTCCTCGAGTACGACCCGCTGCTCGGTACGCTCATGGTCGGTTTGCGTGTTCGCCCCGCCACCTGCTCACGCGACGCGGCTGTGTAGACTCGTCCAATATGACCATGAAGGACTGGGTCAAGATCGCTTCCGACATTGAGCTCAACTACGAACACTACGGTACGCTCGCTCCCGCTTCAGACGCGACTCCCGCTGAGCGCTCACGCGTTTCCCGCCCGCAGACGCCTTCATCATCCTCCACGGCACCGATACCATGGCCTACACGGCCTCGGCGTACGTCCTCCACCTCCCACTGCCCCGATCCACGCGCTGACTCGCGATCCCGACCTGCAGACTGAGCTTCATGCTCGAGAACCTTGGCAAGACCGTCATCATCACGGGCTCGCAGGTCCCGCTCGCCGAGGTCCGCAACGACGCCATCGAGAACCTGCTCGGCGCCCTGACCATTGCCGGCCACTTTGTCATCCGTACGCTTTTCCTCCCTCCTCGATCCACCACCCGCGAGACTAACCCGTACCGCCGTAGCCGAGGTGACGCTCTACTTCAGCAACAAGCTGTACCGCGGCAACCGGACGTCCAAGGTCGACGCCGTCGACTTTGCCGCCTTCGACTCGCCGAACCTCGCCCCGCTCGTGACCGTCGGCATCAACATTGACGTGCACTGGCGCGACGTGTGGCGCCCGCGCGAGCTGGCGCGGTTCCGCGCGCACAAGACGCTGGACCCGAACGTGGCCACGCTGCGCATCTTCCCGGGCATCACGCTGTCGACGATCCGCGCGTTCCTGCAACCCCCGATCCGCGGCGTCGTGCTCGAGACGTACGGCGCAGGCAACGGGCCCGACGCGCGCGCCGACCTGCTGGCCGCGCTGCGCGAGGCGCACGACCGCGGCGTCGTGCTCATCAACTGCACCCAGTGCAAGAAGGGCCTCGTCAGCGACGTGTACTCGACGGGCAAGGCGCTCGTCCAGGCGGGCGTCGTGCCGGGCGCTGACATGACGGCCGAGTGCGCCCTCACCAAGCTCTCGTACCTCCTCGGCAAGGGGCTCGAGCCCGACGTCATCCGCAAGCTCATGCGCCGGTCGCTCCGCGGCGAGCTCGCCGTCGTCGAGAAGCGCCCGCGGTTCGCCCTCTCGCAGCGCGATTTCGCCGTCGTCCTGCACCACGTCCTCGGCCGCCCGCCGACGGGTGTCGACCGCCCGCCCGCGCCGACGACTGCCGACGCGATCCTGCAGGACGTGGGCGCCGGCGCCCCGACGCTGCACATTGGCGACGCGGCCGCGGCCGAAGGCAACGGCGACGACGCTGACCTCGTGCAGGCGCTGCACTCGACGTCGCGCGCGCGCATCGAGCGCACGCTCGCGCCGCTGCTCGTCTCGCTCGCCGCCGCGCAGGGGAACACGGACCACGTCGCGTACCTCCTGCGCGAGACGGCGGGCGCGCCTGACGCCGCCGCGGGGATCACCGACCCGCTGCCCGCCGTCAACGCGGGCGACCCGCTGACGGGCGCGACGCCGCTGCACCACGCCGCCGCGCACGCGCGGCTCGCGACCGTCCGGTACCTGCTGGGGGAAGGCGCGACGGTGCACGCGCGCGACCGCGCGGGCCACACGCCGCTGTGGGCCGCCGTCACGGGGACCGCGGGCCCGACGTACGGCGGGAGCGGGGCGGCCCTCGAGCCCGCGTCGGCGGACCCGGCCGCGGGCGGGGATGCCGGCGACCGGCTCGCGGTGATCGACGTCCTGGTGCAGACGGGCGCGCATTTCGGGCGCACGGGCGACGAGACGGTGCGCGCGGGCGTCGAGGCCGGGTGGGCGAGCGCGCGCGGGGACGCGGCAGCCGTCACGCGGTGGATCCGTGCCGGGGTGGCCGTCAGTGCGACGTTCGGGCCCGACAAGAAGTCGATGCTGCACGCGGCCGCCGAGCACCTCAACGACGACCTGGTCGAGATCCTCCTGCGCGACCACGGCGCGGACGCGGGACAGGTCGACGCGTGGGGGCTCACGGCCGCGGAGTGTGTGCGCGCGCGCAGCAAGGCGGCCAAGGCGCACGTCGCCAAGGACAAGGCCGAGCGTGCCGCGCGGGTGCTGGCGTTGCTCGAGGCCGCAGCGCGGTCAAGTAATTGATGGCCGACGGTAGGAATAGCTTTTATTAGGATTATAGAGTAGTGTTTGTGGAGAAGAGGGAATGGTGACATGACAAGACACGAACGCGGCGGAAGGGGCGGGAGGGGCGGGAGTGAGAATGACAAAAGCACGGCGCGGGAAACGTACTCGTTAGTTGCTGCTGGCGGCGACCTTGGCGCGCTTGGCGTTGGCGCCGCCCTCGGCGGCCGTGGCGGTGGCCGGCGCGGCAGCGTCCGTCGCCTTGCGCTTCTTGCCGGCGGTGGTGCCCTTGGGCGCCACGTCCTCGGGCAGGTCGCTCCTACAAGCGGCATCAGTCCGCGGCGCAAGTCCAAGACACGCGAGTGAGAAGGAAGCGTACTTTTTGACGTGCTGGATGGTGATGGCCATGGTCTGAAAGTCGTACGACTCCCAGCCCTGGACGAGCTCCTGGAACTCGCGCGTGGCCCAGGTGATGTTGAGGGTGCGTCGGGGCGCGGCGGGCTGGCCGTCGGCGGCGGCGGGGGCGGCGGGCTTGATGAGCAGGCCAATGTAGAAGCTGGACGTGTAGATGACGGGCTTTCCGGCGGCCTCGGCCTCGGCGACGACGCTGGGCTCGGGCGAGGGGAGCACGGTCCACTTACCGTGGGCGGTCTGGTTGCGGTCCTCGTCGCCGTTGCACGCGTACTGGCGCTCGACGGGCTTGGTAGCCGGGTGCACCATCTCGATGTCGTCCATGGTCTCGAGCCGCTGCATGAGCATGCGCACGCGCGACTCGACGAACCCGGACCACTTGAGGTGGCGGTCCTTGGACCCCGACGACGCCACGATCTGCAGGTAGTACCGGTACTTGCGGAAGAAGGTGTGCTGCGCGAACAGCGCGGGCCACTGTGCCTCGCCGATCAGGATCCGCGACGCCACCTTGGACGCAAGCTCAAACTCCTCGCGCAGGATCCGCATCGTCGACTCGGACACGTTGTGCGTCGCGCACATGGACGGGTACGCCGGCGTGATCACGGGCATCTTGTGCTGGCGGTCCGACGTGTAGAGCTGGCGCGGGGGTCGGTCACGAAGCAGGGGTCAGTGGGTTCTTCAGCGCAACCGTACCGCTCCGATCGCACGTACCTTGGGGTTCCAGATGCGCACGTTGCTGAGCGGGCCCTCCTCGATGGGCTTGAGCAGCACGGGCTGCGGCCACTTCCACGCGAACATGATGGCAAAGAACTTGAGCACGATCGTCCCGGCGTTGGCGTTCGGGTACAGCTGGCACACGCGCGCGACGAGCATGGCCCACACGACACCGCCGAAGAAACCGACCACGTTCGAGTAGATGCCGCGACCTACACTCGTCGTTTCAGTCACCAGGGCCGTTAGTCAAGAGAGCACGGCGGCAGGTACGCTTGGCCCACAGCTTGATGGCGCGGAGCGCCATGCGGAACTCGTTCACGTCGGGGACAAGGCGCAGGATCTCGTCTGTCACGCGCGAACCTACAGCGATGCGAAGTGACGCGGAGTGAGTGCGACGCGCTAGGATGACAAGGGTAAGGCCCGCGGATGCACCGTTGAGACTGCGAACGTCCCGCTCGTCCTGGACGTGGCGAAGCAGCTCGTTGTCGTTGAGGTTGATGCCGTCGGGCACAGAGTTCAGGTGGAGACGGGCAAACAGCAGATCGATCTAGAAGCGCGCAAGGTGAGTCTCGGTGCGGGATGGGGGTCGAGACGGGAGCAGCGTACAGGGACGCCAGAAAACTCCATGGTAATGACAGGAACATAGGCATCGGGGACCGCCTACGCGTGTTGATTGGACGGGCGCGGTCAGTGCGGTTCCGGTGAGAAGGGCGAAGCGCGGGCGACGTACCGCGAGCTCCGTAACCTCGGGGAGCCCCTTGAGCACCTCGAACATCTCCGTGAAGAAATGCTCGCGCTGGATCAGGCGCGGTGCGAGGCACAGCGTATCCACATCGGCGCCTACCCCGTGTAAACGCATTAGCCGCTGGAAACGCGTAGCGACCGCGCTCTGACGTACCGGGTCCATGCACACCGAGGCGGAACGAGCCGAACGAGAAGATGGTCCCGCCGCACTCCTCGGCGAGGTCCTCACTGTGGCCGCTCGCAATCGCGCGCCGCTTCACAAAGTCGCGGAACAGCTGGTAGAGTTTCCCCAGGACACGCTCACTACGGCGCCGGGAGCAGCAACGGTAAGTGTTGGGCCAACACGGTAGGGTAGCAGCAACCCGTACCGAAGTTTATGGTCATCCTCGCTCGGGAACAGGTCAAACGAGCGGAGACACTCGACGAGGTCGGCCGACAGCTTGGCGTCGCGCTGGTCGGGCCCGGCGAGCGAGACGGGCTGCGTGATGCCGAGAAACCGCGTCGCATTCGTGGTGATGTGGTGGTGCTCGGCGGGCAGCGCCGTCTTGGGCGGTCTGGCGACGAGACGGAGGATGGATGCTCTCAGCGGTTAGGTCACCTCGAAAGTGGAGGGGCGGCGGCAAACTTGCCTCGGCTCCGTAGTGGTGGGCTTCATTTTATTCATTGCAGTAAGTCGCGAGAGGCTCCGGTCAGGGAGCGCGAGAGTCGTTGAGGGGAGGGGAGCGGGAGGGGTCGCGCGGCCGCGAACGCAGCACGAATGAGTCCGACCTCGATGGTCAAGATTTCATCAGCTGACGGATTTCCGCGCCTCTCCCTCTCATGTCCGGCAACGGGCTCAGCAGGTTTACAAATGTGTGTATAGCAGTGTTATGAAGTGTCTCAGACCTCGCCCTCCTCGACCCCCATGGGCGACCCCGCGCGCGAGTTGTCGGCCGTGACGCGCGCCGCGTCGCCGCTTGGTGATAGCTCCAGCACGGCGGGCGAGATGCTCCTTGGCAGCGCGGAGATGGACGTCGAGGGTCGGCTCGGCGTCGCTGCAGTTTCGAGGAGGGACTTGCGCGCGGCCGCGTTCTCGCGCAGGGCAATGCCGAGGTCGCCGATGGCGAGGAGCGCCGCCGTGATGACGTCGCGCTGCTCCTGCTGTGCTGCTGGCCGCGCGTCGAGCTGGCGCTGCAGGTTCGCAATGTCGCGCTCGAGGACGGCTCGCTCTCTACAAACAGCACGCGGTGGGATCAGCGGGTGGGCGACTTGAGGGGAGAGTGCTCGCGACGTACTGCTCTGTCTCCTCCCGAGAATTGTGCTTGCGGACCGACTCCATCTCGCTGTCGTACTCGATCTTCTCCTCAAGCTTGGCCTTGAGCTCGATGACGCGCGCGTTCAGGACCGCAATCTCTTCTTGTGTTGCGCGGTTGGCCTCTACGGGACGGGCGGGTCGTAGTCAGTGGCGTGCCTGGTGAAGACAGGCGCGAACGCGGCGTACCGTCGTCCTCCTGCATCGCGAGATACTCGGCGACCTGCTCCTTGGACTCCATGGCGGCGATCAGGCGGTGCTTGTGCTCGTCCGTCTTGGCCGCCTCGGCTGTCAGCCACACGAGGTCCTCGAGCTCGTCGAGGTCGGCCTCGGACGCGTCCGGGTCGTCGAGCGCGAGCTGCAGCTCGGCACTGGCGAGCATGACGGGGCCCATGGCCTGCTCCTCGACCGTCTTGTACCCAAGCCGCGCCGTGATGGCATCTAGACGCAGACGCCCGAGCGTTACAAAGCTGTCGCCGAGACGCGGTG
Organism: Blastocladiella emersonii ATCC 22665; assembly: GCA_025594325.1. Lineage (NCBI taxonomy): Eukaryota > Fungi > Blastocladiomycota > Blastocladiomycetes > Blastocladiales > Blastocladiaceae > Blastocladiella > Blastocladiella emersonii. The sequence goes on from JANHCV010000006.1 coordinate 1,889,315, forward strand.
CTGCTCCTTGTCCGCTCACCGTTGACGTTGTCGGGGGCCTCCCAGTACCGCGTCAGGCGCGACGCGCTCGTGAGGTCCAGGTCGAGATCCATGGCAGAAGACTGGGTTGCACAGAGTAGCAGGCTACAGCGGAGCGGCTCTCGTGTGCTTGCCCGTGTCAATGGGAAGCGAAGGCCGGCCTCGAAGCGCTCGCCGACCGACCGGCGCCGAGACGACCGGCGCGGGCGCGTCGTGGCGCCTTCTCTCTCTCCTCGCTGCGCCGCCGTCCCTCTCCTCGACAGAGCACGCTTGCTGCAACGGAATCTGCCATGTCAACGACGAAACCCCTCAAGACGCTGGGCGAGGATGTGTGGAGGTCCAAGATGGAGAAAGTGGTCAGTAGGATCGGCGCCGCCACCACCCATGCTCCTCTCCCGAGGCTCACCCGTCGCGCTGCCTGTCGCCGCGACCGTGTCGTGTAGAGCGGTGAGCTGTTCGTGCTGACCTACGGGTCCATTGTGACGCAGCTCGTGCGCGACTTCAACCAGGACTATGCCAAGGTGAACGAGCACCTCGAGAAGATGTGCGTCGTCGCCACACACCCCTCCACCCACGCGCCCACACACCCCGCTGACGCCCAACCTCTGTGCGTGTAGGGGCTACAACATCGGCACGCGGCTGATCGAAGAGTTCCTGGCCAAGTCGCAGATGGGCCGGTGCCGCGACTTCCGCGAGACGGGCGAGGCGATCGCCAAGGTCGGGTTCAAGATGTTCCTGAACCTGGTGCCGACCGTGGCCAACCTGTCGGCCGACGGCCGCAGCTTCTCGCTCGTGTTCGACGAGAACCCGCTCGCCGAATTTGTCGAGCTGCCCGACGACGCCAAGCGGCCCGCGGGCACCGTGGTCGTGGCGCCGTCGTCGTCGTCGGCGACGGGTGGCGCCGCCGCGACGGCGGGCGGGTCGGCAGGGGCGGCGGCGACGCCGCTGTGGTTCAGCAACGTGCTGTGCGGCGTGGTGCGCGGGTGCCTCGAGATGATGCAGCTGCAGGTCGAGGCATACTGGGTCTCGGACGTGCTGCACGGCGACGACATCAACGAGATGCGCGTCACGCTCATCAAGGTGCTTGAGGACGAGGTCCCGGCAGGCGAGGACTAAGGTGGGACGAGGGTGGCCGCTGCTGCGCGTCGCCGCGGGCCGTTTTTGGGAGGAATGTACACGTTTCGTTGTGTTTCAATCCGGACCGCGATGCACACGGCCTGCCTTGATTCGCTTAGCCCATATAGTGCACCGCGCTGCGCCGCGCTGGGAGATGCGCTGGCATTCCGATCGTCCGCGCCCGGACAGCGACAGGGACGCGGGGCGCCCTGGAGCGAGCGCGGCCGGCAGCGCGGTCATGTGAGGGGAGACACGGACGCGCCGCGCCGCGCGACGCGTCGTGTCTCGCGCCTGCGGCCTTCTCGACGTCTCGCATCGCGTCCCTTCCCCTTGACGCGCACGCATCGGGACACGCCGCATGAACCTCAATGCGTGACTCGGACCCTGCATCTCGGCTCTGAACCTCATCTCCGGCCGCCGCCGCTGCCGCTGCTCCACGGATCGCCTCCCGCAACCGCGCCCGTCCAAACTCGCCCTCGATTCGGGACACACTCTACAACATAACGAACCCGCAGTCGCAGCTGACGTGCCGCTGCCGACTCCGCCATGGCAACCAACACCGGCGCTGCGCCGCCGCCGCCGCCGGCCGCCGCGCCCGGCCTGCCCGCGGCCGGCGAGCCGGGCCTGCTCGACAAGGTGGGCGCCATCGAGCCGCTGCCGCCAATATCGGAGCGGCTGCACATATATCTGCGCATCGCGATCCGCGACGTGACGGCCTCGATCAGCGACTGGATCCTGTACCCGGACACGGTGCCCAAGACCGTGTGGAGCGTGACGGTGATGGGCGCGGCGGTGCTGCAGGCGTTGCTGGTGCCGTACGCCGTCGCGTTTTCGGTGCCCGAGTCGTCGGGCGTGTACATTGTCATTACGCTCATGTGGATCATCCTGCTGTGCGACATTGTGGTCGGGTTCCGCACCGCGTACATCAACGAGGACGGCCAGGTCGTCGACGAGAAGCGCGCGCTGGTCATGTACTACCTGCGGCACCGGTTCGCGCTCGACGTGATCGCCAACGTGCCCATCGAGATGTTCACGCCTGCGGCGTGGGACCCAAACGTGCGCCGCACGCTCATGCTCAACCGCGTCGTGTCGCTCTACAAGGCCATTGTGTGGATCCGCCACGAGGAGATGAAGCTCACGGGCTCGCTGCTGGTCCAGGTCTTCAAGTTCCTGCTCATCCTGATCCTCGTCATCCACTACTACGCGTGCATCTGGTGGCTCATCGGCCTGCCGCCCGACAGCGCCTCTGACTACGCCTACGCGTCCGCGGCCGGGTCCACGACCACGACCGACACGCACGTCGAGAAGACGTGGTCGCAGTACGACGAGTCGCGCCACACGTCCATTGACCTGCACACGCCCGAGATGCACCTCAACAAGTCGCTCCAGTACATTTACTCGGCCTACTGGGTCATCAACCGTACGTCGCGTCCGCGGTCGCGTCGCGTCGCGTCGGCCACGCTCACCCACCCATGGCCCCCACCGTGTAGTCGTCACGGTGCCCGGGTTCGCCGACCTCGAGGCGCCCACGTTCAAGGAGAAGCTGATCGGGCTCGTCATGTTCCTGTCGGGCCTGATCCTGTTCGGCTACGTGACGGCGAGCGTGACGTCGATCCTGGCGAACCGCGACTCGCAGCGGTCGCGGTACCAGCAGAAGCTGCTGTCGGTGCGGCAGTACATGGACCACAACCACTTTGACTCGACGACGCGCAAGCGCGTCAGCAACTACTATGACTACCTGTGGAAGCGCAACAAGGGGATCGACGCCAAGACCATCTTCACGGACCTGCCGACCACGTTCCAGGCCGAGCTCGCGCTGGGCATCAACGGGCACATCATCTCCAAGGTGCCGCTGTTCCAGGACACGGAGATCGGGTTCATGCGCATGCTCAGTCTCGCGCTGCAGCCGGTCCTGTTCCTGCCGCTCGAGTACGTGGTCAAGAAGGGCGACATTGGGTCCGAGATGTTCTTCATCCACAAGGGCCGCGTCGACGTGGTGTCCGAGGACGGCACCCAGATCTTTGCGTCGATGCACGAGGGGTCCTTCTTTGGCGAGATTGCGCTCTTCTTCTCGCGCCCGCGCACCGCCAGCATCCGCGCCGCGTCCTACACGGACATCTACGTGCTGTCCAAGCAGAACCTCGAGGAGGTGCTCGCCTTCTACCCGGCCGTCAAGGAGCGCATCCTGCTCGCCGCCGAGGAGCGGCTCAAGGAGAACGAGAAGCGCCAGCAGCTCAACGTGCCCAAGGACACCAAGTCGCCGCAGCTCTCGGTCACCTCGGTCCAGGCCAGCCAGGCCACGGCGCTCCTCCCGCCGCCCGCGCTGTCGGCCAAGAGCCTCGCCGCCCCGCTCAACGAGTCGGCCGCGTCCAGCAGCAGCCACCACCCGAGCGGCGGCGACTCGGCGAGCATCGGGTCCGCGTCCAACAAGCCGCCGCTCTCGGCCGCCTCGGACACGTCGTTTTCCATAGTCCCGCTGCTCCAGGCCCAGTCGCCCGCGCCCTCGTCGCCCGCTGCGTCGCCGCACCCGCTGTTGGGCGGGCCGCCCGCGTCGGTCGGCACCCCGCTCACATCCATGCCCGAGTCGACGAGCGACAGCGGCGACATTTCGCGCCCGCCGAACGCGGCGGCGCCCGCTTCCAGTACACCCGCGAGCCCGGCGCCCGTGGACCGCGCCGACTCGCCGCTCGGCGACGCGGACGCGCAGTCCGAGGAGGATCTCCTTCCACACGCCGGGACGCAGCCGCTGGCGGGCGGCGGCACCGACGCGCACGACTTCAGCCACGCGTCCATGGACACATCGTCGACGGACAGCCTGCCGTTCCCGCACATAGTGCAGCGCGGGACGGGCACGATCAACTCGATCCAGCGCGTGCCGCTCGGGTACAGCACGAGCACGGGGACGGGGTCGATCAGCCAGCGCGGCAGCTCGAACGTGCTCGGGTACCGCAACGGGAGCGCGACGACGAGCGCGAACCAGATGAACACCGGCGCGGCGGGCACGGCGCCGCGCGAGGCGCAGAGCATCCGCGCGAGCATCCTCGACATGGGCGGGATCATCTCCGAGGACGGCGAGGTGGTGCTGCCCGACTCGCTGTTCGGGATGCGCGTGACGGGGCTGTCGACGACGATGCTGGCGACGGGGCCGACGGACCACATTGACCTGGTGTCGACGACGTCGGGGAACAGCACCATGAGCCCGGCGGGCACGGGCGGGCGTGTGCGCGAGTCGCTGAGCAACCTGCGCAACCGGTTCACGGGGTCAAGCACCAACATGAACATGAACCACGTCCCGAGCGCGACGGTCAACGTGCTCCCGCCGACGTTCCGGCGCAACTCGGTCAAGCAGTCCAACTCGGGCCTGTGGCTGTCGGCCAACAGCGGCAGCAACGCGGCGACGGGCGGCAGCCAGACGCTCACGGCGCTCGGCGGCGGGCAGTCCGGGAACACGATGACGCGGTCGAACCCGTTCCAGCCCATCACCGAGGCCATCAGCAGCGACCGCATGGGGTCGTCGCACGCCGGGTCGTCGCTCCTGCACGCGTCGTCGAGCGGGATCCATCCGGGCGGGAGCGGCAGCGGGTCCAACGGGATGCTCGAAGTCCGCTCAGGCGCCAACGTGCGGCGGTCGCAGACGAGCGTCGCCAAGAGCGCGTCGCCGCTCGGGTCCAGCAGCACGCTCGACCCGGCCGCGGTGCCGCTGCCGTCCGGGTCGTCGGGGTCGTCGATGCGGCGGCTGTCGTTGTTCCTCACGGGCGGCGGCGGGGGCGGCGGAAGCAGCCAGCCAGTCAGCCGGTCCACGCTCAGCGTCGCGAACGGGGCGGCACAAGGCGGCGGCAGCATGTCGCGACACAACTCGGACGGCGGCGTGCACCCGAGCGACGTGTGACGGCCACGCTGGGCTCTTTGCTGTATTTCTCACTGTTCCCTCTCTGCGATTCCAAACTACATTGATCTCTATAGCGAGCACCGGCGAGAGAGAAGAGAGGTGCGAGGCGATCACGTCCGCGTGACGGCGCGGCCCACGCGACCCTCTCTCCTCGCGCGAAAGATCATCGCGCTCGCGTGCACAACACTCGGTGCATCACCCTCTCTGCCGCCCTGAGAGCGCCCCCTTGGTGGTTGCAGGCGACCATGTCGGACCTTCGCCCGCGCCGATCCGCGCTCCTCTCGCAGACCGCACGCTCCGCCCGCCATGTACTCTCGCGCCACACGCACCACGCCGTGCTCGGGGTCCTCGCCGCCTGGGTCCTGGGCATGAGCGCGCTCGGGTTCCTCTCGTTGCACCTCGCCAACTTGCCCAACGACAAGCTGCTGCACGGCGGCGCGTTCGCCGGCCTGTGCGTCCTCGTCTACGCCCTGCCGCGCCGCCTGCGCTGCGTGTGCCGCACGCCGGGACCGCGGTGCGTCCGCCGGCCGTGCCGCGACGGCGACGAGGACGACGGCGGATCGCTGCTCTGCCCGCCCGACCGACTCGGGCGGGTCCCGACGCGCATGCTCCTCGCGACGGCGCTGTGTGGGTTCCTCGCCCTCGCTAGCGAGTACGCGCAGGGCGTCGTCAACCCGGCTCGGACGTTTGACCCTGAGGACATTCTGGTACCTCCCGACGCCTTCGAATCCGCTCTGTACCTCTCCTAACGACCTGGACGTAGGCCAACCTCGTACTCGGACTCGCCATCGCGCTCGCGGGCAACGCCGCCATGGACCGCATACTCCCGCCCGCCCGGCCCGTCTCGCCGCGCGCCAACTCGTCGAGCACCGACCTCGAGCTGACGCTCCACAACGACGGCAACGGCAACGGCAACGGCGACGCGATGCGCCACTCGTCGTGACCAAGTCGTCACCGTGGCCGAGTCGTGTGGCGCCGCGACCCCATCGTGGGGCAGCCGCCGCGGCTTGCGTTCCGCGGGTTCGCCCTCCTCATCTCGGTCAAAAACCCAAATTTACGCCGGCATGTCCGAGTGCCGGCCGCTACGCCACAGTGGGGGATTCTAGCCTCCTCCACGCTCCCTTAGTGCGCGCGCTTGGCCTCCTCCTCCTGCACGACACTTCACGCACAGTGTGCGACCTTCCTCACGGCAACGGGTTCTCCATCAGCATCACCGCGCTCGCGTCGAGACCACCCGCAACTCGCCCCTCCACTCGCCCACCACCACTCGCACTGCTGCTGCCGTCGCGTCCCTGTCCCGCTCGCTCGACGCACTCGCCCACCGCCACCAAGACTAGACGTCCGCCTCGCTCACACGTACCCGCTGCCCGCGCCACGCTGTTGTCCGCGACCCGATCGCATCACTGCCGCCAACAACAGCAACAACAGTAACAGTCGCGTCCCGACTCCTTCCGCGTGTGATGCATCTGCATCATGCAGCCAACATGTCGCCGCACCTCTACCCTCGCCAGGCACCCCTCCCGCCACCACCAACACCAACACCAACCCGCACCGCCATCACTCCGCTCCGAGCCACCGCCACCCCGAACACGGCCGCGGCGACCGTGACGCCCGCAGCCCCCGCTCTGACATCGTGCACGCGGCTCGTGCGGCACGCGCCGCTACCGTGGATCGCCGTGATCCTGGCGTTCGCCGCGCTGCCGCTGTGCCTGATGCACTGCCGTCGCGCGTGGCGGTCGTGGCAGCGCAGCCGCGCGCACACCACGAGCCTGGTCACGCTGCAGTCGCTGCTGCTGTCCTCGTGGTCGCTGTTCGTGCTCGACCAGATCGCGACCATCGGCTACGTCGTCACCACCGTCTTCGTGTGCCCCGCCGTCTGCAAGTACTCGACCTCCGCCGTCACCCGCGCGTGCTGGGCGCCAGCGTTCCTGTCGGCGCTCATCTACTGCCAGGCCGTCGGCGCCGCGCTGTTCGTGTGCGCGACGCTCGCGCGGTTCGTCGACGCGTTCGCGCTCCTGTCGTGGCCGCACTACCTCGTCTGCCGCGTCTTCATGTGGCTGACCATCGTCGTGTGCACCGTGCGCCTGCTCATCACCACCACCGCCGACTACGTGCGCAACGCGCCCGGCACGTTCCCGCGCGGGTCCGCGTTCCGCGAGCAGATCTTTGACCTCGACTACTTTTCGTACATTGTCACATTCTCGGTGTACGGCGTGCTCGACCTGCTCGCGCTGCTCCTCGCGCTGCGGTATGTCGTCGGCGTGCACAACGACCTACGGTCGCACCTGTGCTCGCCCTTCAACGCGGCCATGGCCGAGTACGTGGCGGTCGCGGGGATGCCGAACCCGGTCATGGTCCACACGCGCCGCATGCGCGGGTCCATTGTCGTCAGCATCGCCATGCTGCTCATCTACGCCGCCATCACGCTGCTGCCCATCATCGACGACGCTCCGCTCGTCTTCCTCAACGCCTTCTTCACCCTCGTCCTCAAGCTCTACGTCGCGTCGGCCACCTACTCGATCGCCGGCATGAAGCGCGTCATCGAGGCCAAGTCCAAGATGTACGCGTCGTGGCCGCTCGGGCTGACGAGCGGGTCGTCCATGGGGATCTGAGCGGGCGGTGGCGGCGCGGCGGCGGCGGCGGGCGCGGACCGGGTGTGGTTTTTGTTCACTGGGTGTGTCTCGACTTTTTGATTGTACATGTATTCCCCCCTTGCTACACTCAGTCGCTCTTGCGCTTCGAGGCGAGTCGGGAACTGAGTTGTGTCGGAGCGAGGTCGTGGCCGTGGCATCGGTCGCGGTCATCGCGGCCATCGACCATCGCTGCTGAACCTCACTCGCTCATGAGTACCGTATCCAAAATCATGGGTCTCCTATTCGACTCTCCCCACGCGTACAACTCACGTCGCCGGTGGAATCTCGCCCTCCGCGCCCATCGCGACCGCGGCCGTCTCGTCGTGCGCGTGAAGATGATGGTGGTGCGAGTGGTGAGCGTGGTGGTGCGGGTGGTGATGGTGGTGCATGTCGGGTGGTGGATGCTGGTGGTGCATCGCCATCTCGGCGACCATCTCGGCGCGCTCGGCCGCCGCCGCCGCCTCGGACATGGACCACTGCTCAGCAGCACTCGCCTCCTCGCTGACGGGCGGGCCTGGATCCGCCGCCGCGGCTGCTGCTGCAGCAGCTGCTGCGACGAGGTGCGGGTGCGCGTGCGGGTGCGCGTGGTGGTGGTCTGGCGGATGCTGCGCGTGCGCGTGCTGCTGGTGCTGAGCGCCCTTGACGCGGGCGACGTAGCTGCGGAGCCACGGCACGCGGAGGGCCTCGGGCATGGCGAGGAACATGGTGAGCGGTTTCTCGTCGAGGAGCACGAACCCGGCGTCGAGCAGGAGCTCCGAGTCGACCGCATCGTCGTCGCTACCGCCCAGCGGGTGCGCGCTGTCACCACCCGTGTGCCGCGACGACAGCCACGCCATGGCGGCGGCCATACCCGGATGCGCGGGCGACGCGGTGCTCGTGTGGTGGTGGTCGCCGGGGCTCGCGTGCACGACGGCGAGCGCGGCCGAGAGCGCAGGCAGGAGCGACGCGAGGGTACCAGACGCGGGCGCGGGCGCGTTGAGCGCCGCGGGACCGCCGTGCTGCATCATGTACTGGGTCAGCGACGTGAGGCAGGTCACGACGAGCGACGCGAGCGAGGGCGGCGGGGCAGCGGCGGTCGCCGTGCCGTGCGCTTCTGCGGCGGGGTCGTAGTGGTGCGAGTGCGGGTGCGACGGTTGCGGCGGCGGAAGGGGCAGCGAGGTGGGCGGGTATGCAAGGGGTTGCTGCTGCTCCTGCTGCTGCGCTGATGGCCGCGGCCGCTTGGCGGAAGCCGACGCCGACTCGAACACCGCGGGATCGTCGTCGAGCTCGGCGAGCGCGCGCTTGAGCGACGACGACGAGACCGGCTGAGATTGTTGTTCGGGCAGCGGCTGCGGGGTTGGCGGCGCGGCATGAGCAGCGACCTCGCCACCGTCGCCGTGGGCGAGGACGTAGTCGCCGATCACGTTGGGCGTGCTCGCGGGTTCGAGCGGGACGCTCGTTGCGTGCTCGTGCTGGTGGTGGTGCATCACGCCCGCGGCCTCGGGCGACCCGGAGCCGGACTGGACGGGCGTGACCATGCCCGTGCCGGGGGTTGACTCGGCAAGGCTCGCGGCGGCAGCGGCCGCGGCAGCCGCATCCGCGTCCGAGACCTCGGGCTTGGGCGCAATGAGCACGGGCGAGGACCCGTCGGCGGCGGACCCAGGAGTCACCTCACCGCTGGTCCCCGGCGGCGGGGGCGCGTGGGCGTGGGCGTGGGCGTGTGGTGGCGGCGGGGGCGGAATCGGCGCGCCGGGGTGCATATGCGGCGGGAGCGCGTGCGGGTGCGGGTGAGGCGGCGGGAGGAGCGGCGGCGGGATCATTCCACCGTACCCGGCGGCGATGGCAGCGGCCATGGTAGACGGGCTGAAGCTACTCGTCGGAGGGTATTGAGGGTGGTGTTGATGTTGGTGTGAGCTGCCCGCCGTTCCTGATCCAGCTACTGCTGCTGCTGCCGCGTCCCCGGCAGCCCACAGCGGCGGTACGTACGAGGACGGCGAGCCGAACGGGAACGCGGCGGGCCCGGGAGCGCCGGCGTGGCCGAGCATGCCCTGCGGGAGACCCATGCCGGTGCTGAGCCGCTGGTGCACGGCCGCAGCGGCAGCCGCGGCAGCGGCGGCGTCGGTGAGCGGGTCCGAACCGAACGGGCGGTACACACGCATGTAGTTGAGCGCGGCGTTGGCATAGTCGGTGGGCGGCGGTGGCCTTGGGGCTGCGGGCGTAGCGAGCGCGTTGACCGCAGGGGCAGCCGCAGCACTCGTCGCGAGGCCCGTCGAGATTGCCGTCGTGGGCGGCTGCTGCTGCTGCTGGGCCGGCGCTGGCGGGGGCGAGGAGGCCGGGTTGGGCTGGATCTTCTTGCCGGTCGTGCGCGGGGGTGGCTGAGCGGGCAGGAGCGGAGGTGGGACATGGTGGTGGGTAGCCGAGGTCGGCGAGACGATGCCGGGGTGGACGAGTGCGGCGACCGAGGCGGGCGGAGCCGAACCCGCCGACGAAGTCGAGGCAGCCGCGACCGCGTCCTGGGCGTGGACGTGGACATGCCCGCCGGTGATACCGGCCTTGAGGGCAGCGCTGGCAGCGGCGGCGGCCTTGCCGGCCGAGGAGAGCGCGTACTGGCCCGAGGACGAGGCCATGTTGGACCCGCCCCAGAGGCGGTCGCACTTGTCGAAGAGGCGGAACGGGTGGACGCGAAACTTGCGCGCGGTGCGGCGGTACGCGTCGCATGCGAGGGCCGAGCAGTAGGCGTCCCAGACCTCCTCAGGCGCCGTAGGCATGCCGCGCTCCGCGTCCCACACGAACCCCTCGGTCGAGCGCAGCTCGCTGATGGTCTTCCACTCGCGGCGCAGGATGTTGTGGCGCGACTTGACCTGGTTGCGCTGGAGCGTCATGCCGAAGCGCGTGGCAAGCTCCTCGGTGACGCGCTCCCACTCGGCGGGCTTGAAGGCGGTCTCGAGCGGCGGGCGCTCCTGCTTGAGGTCGAGCAGTACGTCGATGAGGGCCTCGTCGCGGGTCACGTTCCACTCGGCCTTGCCGGCGGGCGCAGCGGGTGCCGGGGTCTCGGTCGCGGGGCCAGCGGCGGGGTCTTCTGCAGGTGCAGCGGCCGGATCAGCGGGCAGGGGAGCAGCCGGGTCGGCGAGGAGCGGGGTCGGGTTGGTGAGGGCGGACTCGAGGAAGGAGAGGCGGCGCGCGGCAGCCGTGGGCTGGATGTGGTGGAACGGGGTCTGCTGCTGCTGCTGCTGCTGCTCCTGCTGCTGTTGCGGAGCCGGCGGCGGTTGCTGCTGCGGGGGCAGGGCGGGAGGAAACGCGTGGACGGCTGCCGGCTCGGGTGGCGCCGTGAAGGGTTCCGCGACGCGTTCGGGCGCGGGAACCGGCACCGGTGGCGGTGCCGGGGCGAGCGTGACAAAGGTCGACACGGACACGGACGGTGCCGGCGTCACGGTGGGCGTGTGGGCGGCCGAGTTCGGGTGCGACAGCGTGAACGGGTGCGCGATGGCGGGCGACGACATGACCGACTGCGAGGGCATGTGCGGCGACAGCGTGTCGGGCGTGCTCGCAGCAGCTAGTGCGCCGGGCGCTGAGGCAGAAGACGACGACGACGCGTGCGGCGGCGCTGGCGCGAGCAGATGATGCGGGTGCGGCAGGGCAGCCGTCGTCACGGGAGCCGAGACGGCCGACAGGGCGGGCGGGGCGGGCGCAGGCGCGACCGGCTGCAAATGGTGGTGGTGCGCCATGGCGGCGGGGACGGCGGCAGACGCAGCAGCGCCCATCAGCGCCATGGCCATGGACGTGGCGGGGTCCATGGTTACGGCGTCGGGGACAGCGGATCGGAGGCGACTACACCAGCGGGCGCGGGTTCGGCATCAGCGGGCGCGGTTCATAGTGATCCATCGTGGCAGGCATGCATGGGGAGAGGGCGCTCACCTCAGCGGGACGGCTGCAGCGGCAGATGCGCGAGCTGGCGGGGCAGAGCGAGCGCGAATCGAGACCGACGCGTGCCGGGCAGCCTGGAGAGCGAATCTGTTTTCGCGCGGTTTGGCCGGCTGATCGCCCCCCGAAAACGAGTTTCCGCGCATCACCTGCCGTCACGCGACCCGCACCACGTACTGTCTCGCACCGCGTCGCGTCTCGCGCCTCACGCTTCGCCAACGCCCGCCGTCCCGACCACCCGCAAAATCCGTTGACGGTTACATCGGCCCCGCTGCACTGCCCGTGCCGCCGGTCCCGCCATGCAACCCCGCCTCGATCCCATGCACCGCTGCCGCCCGCCCGCACCCACGCCGCGGCCGCCCCAACCACCAGCATGTGCCGCGTCGACAAGGACCCGGTCGCGCAATACGCGTCTCTCGCGCTGTCGGTCGCCGTCCTCTCCGTGTGCCTGCGCTGGCTCTACACGTCGTGGCTGCAGTGGTCCGCGAACCGCATGCACTCGGCGCGCACGCTCGTCCGGTCCGGCACGCTGCGCTCCGTGTCGCGGTTCGGCTCGCTCGCCCAGATCGACGTCTCGCTGCTCCTCTACGTCGCGTGGCTCTTCTTCACGCTCGACCAGGCCGCCCTCGTCGCCTACCTGCTGTCCTACGTCGTCGCGTGCCCCGCCGGGTGCCGCAACTTCATCCCGCCCATCTCGCCCGACTGCCCCGCCGGCGCCTTTGTCTCGCTGCTCATCCACTTCCAGACCTTCGGCACCACGCTCTTTGTCAGCGCCACCGTCCTGCGCTTCGCCGAGGCCTTCTCGATGCTGTCGTGGCGCCGCTTCATCCTGTGTCGCGCGCTGCTCGGCTTCCTCGCCCTCGTGTGCCTCACGCGCTTCGTCCTGATGCTCGCGTCGGACGTGTTCGGCAACGACGAGTCGCTGTTCCCGCGCACTCGCCCCGACTACGATCTCTTCTGGGATATCGTCACGTTCGGTGGCTCGGGTCTTCTCGCCATCGACGGGTTCGTCGACATCGGCGCCCTGTCCATGGGCCTGTGGTACATGCGTGACATCGACCGCGAGCTGTCGCTCAGCCAGAACCTCGGCCAGACGTACCGCGCCAGTCTCGGCAACGCGGCGGGAGTGGGCGCATCGACTGGTGTCCTGTTCGCGCCCTCGGCCTCGACCGTCCAGCTCGCCGATCCCACGCCCGGCGCGCCCAAGCCCGCCGCCTCGCCAACCACTGCCCACTCGCCCACCGCGGGCACCGCAGGCACCCTGTCCGCGCCACCGCCGGCGCCGCACCCGAGCGTCATGCGCGCGCTGACCGAGGAGCGGCTGCACGTCCGCCGCGTGCGCGTCGCCATCTGCATCAGCCTCGCCATTCTGCTCACGTTCCCGGTCCTCATGTTCCTGCCCGCGTACCAGGCGCTCCCGCTCGTCGTCGAGAACACCGTCAACACGACGATGCTCAAGGTCTACGCCATGGCATCGACGTCAGCCATCCGCGGCGCGCGGCGCGTCTCGGCTATTCGGCGGCGCATGAGCACGCTCGTCGTGCTGGCCGCGGATCTCGTGCCGGACCTCGCGGCAGCGTCGGCCGCGGGACCTGGGCCGGTTGGCGGCGTCGGATCGCCGCGACACTCGGCGTCGAGTCCGGTGCATGACGGGCCACCACGATTGCAGTTTGATCGCTCCATGAATAGATAAATATTTCAGCTCTATATCATACGAATTCAAACAGTATCGTGTCCACCTCCTCGAGATCAGCTCATCTTGGTGTTGAGCGAAAAGTTGCGGTACGGGCCGGCCTTGGACAGGTGCTACACGGGCACGCGATGCTGCTGTCAGTGTTTGATCCTCGGCAGCACGTCGGCAAGAGTGAACGCACCTCGGAGAACTTCTTGCTCACGGTATACCGCTCCTTGGGCATGTCCTTGGGCGCCGGGACCAGCTTGCCGTACTCGTTGGCCGTCGTCGTGAAGAGCGGGTGCTGCTCCTTGACCCGGTACTGCCACGGTACCTCGTTGACGATCTTGGCCGACGCTTTCGACTCGGGCATGGTGCTTGCGGGTGGTGGTGGTGGTGCGGGTTCTTGGACACGGAGACGCGGATGGGCGGAGGACAGTGTAACGTTCCGCCGGAACGGGAAACGAGGACGACGCGGAGCCTACGCTGCCGGCCATATTATCTCGCACTTTGCTGACGCGCGATGCGAATGCGCGCGAAAACGCGTCTTCAAAAGTGTCTCGCATCCAGTGCGTGACCGGACAACCCCGTCAGGTGACGCGCAGCAGCGCCACTTTCTCTGCCGCTGCCGATCCTCTCGCTTTCTCCACCCCAGACCGCCACGGCGACGCACGAAGCTCACGCATCACCCACGTAACACACACTGCAATGGGCCGCGGCCATCGATTCGGAACGCACGGCGGCGGCGCCGGCAGCAAGGCCGCGCGCTACGCGGGCAGCGCGGCGAGCGCGGGCGACCTGGACGGCGAGGGCGGCGTGCAGCACGCGGCCATCAAGGTGCCGCTCGCCATGTGGGATTTCGAGCACTGCGACCCGAAGCGGTGCTCGGGCAAGAAGCTGGCGCGCCTCGGCTTGATCCGCACCCTCAAGGTGTCGCAGCGGTTCGCCGGCATCATCCTGAGTCCCGAGGGGAAGCGCGCCATCAGCCCCGCCGACCGCGATATCGTGCGCCAGCACGGCCTCTGCGTCGTCGAGTGCTCGTGGGCACGCCTCGACGAGGTGCCCTTTAACCGCATCAAGTCGCCGCACGACCGACTGCGTACGCGCCTTGCTCGCCGCTTTTTCGGGTGAGGGCGCTGTGTTGATGGCTCTGGTGATGAATGCGTCTAGTGCCCTTCCTCGTCGCGTCCAACCCCGTCAACTACGGCCGCCCGTGGCGCCTCAACTGTGTCGAGGCCCTAGCCGCGTCGTTCTACATCACCGGTACGGCTCGACTTTTCGTTGCTCAGTATGACACCTCGCTGACACCCTGCGTCGAAGGCTTCAAGGACTACGGTGACGAGCTCATGAGCCGATTCACCTGGGGCCACGCCTTCTACGAGCTCAACGAGTACGACTCCTCGCCTCGCCAGCTCGTTTCCGCGCCCGCTCACCGTCTTCGCGTCTCGGTAGGACCCTTTTCGAGCTGTACTCTAAGTGCAAGGACTCGGCCGAAGTCGTCGAGGTCCAGAACAAGTACATTAAGGAGCTCGAGGAGGAGCACGGTACGCTGTCAATGCATTTCAGTCTCATTCTCGCACGCTCTAACCGTCTTGAAATGCGTGCGTGTAGCTTCCTCTCGCCGCCGCACCGCCATGACCAACGGCGACGAGGGCGACGAGCTGTTTGTCAACACGAACCGCATGGCGCCCATCGGCTACACCAAGAACGCCGATGCTTCCTCGTCCGACAACGACAGCGAGAGCGAGGCCGAGGCCAAGGCGGCTCCGGCGCCCGCTCCCCAGCCCGCGCGGCGAACCACCAACATCTTCGGCGGCGACTCTTCGTCCGACGAGGATGACAGTGACGACGACGACCAGCCGCGCGCCTCGGCGCTGCCGTCGCGCAAGTCGGGCGGGATCGAGGCCGACCTGCCACCAGGGTTCAGCGACGACGAGGACGAGGACAGTGAGGACGAGGAGGAGAGCTTGCCGACCAAGGCAATGGTCGACCGGTTCGGAAACTTGATTGTTGAGTAACAATTAAAGCGCGTTGTTTGATCGAAATAGTGATGGCGAACGAGCCCGACGTGACTCCGTCCGCTGCGTCCGCGCGTCCGCGCCCACACGCTCCGCTCGACCCGCGTGCACCATGAACGTGTGCCGCTGCGTTCAGCACTGCTGGCCGCAGCGTGTGGCGAGGGTGCGGCGCTCGCCCCTCGTGGCGAGCAGCGGCCGGCCGGGTTCAGTGCCGAGCGAGTCGACGGGCGCCCACGCCATTTCCCCAGCCTCGACGCCCAGGCCGCACCGCCGCGGCACCGCGGCCGCTCATATTTTTGGCCGCTGCAGCCGAAATGAAGCACGGCGTGACGCGACACGTCCGAAGAGGGCGGGGCGGACTATAAAGTCGCGGGTCCCCCTCGCCCCTCCATCAACGCTGCGATCACACACACTACAAGTAGAGAGCTGGCCTCTTACCCCACACCCACCCTCATCACCCAAGACGCACATATTCAACATGACTTTCGCTCCCGTCTGCCCTCCTCCCCAGCCCCAGCCCTGCCCTCCAGCTGGCGGGCACGGTAGTGGATCTGGATCGCACCACGGCGGCGGCGGCGGCGGTGCCCAGCACGGCGGCGCCCATAACTCGACTGGCGGCGGCGCTCATCACGGTGGTGGCCATTCGACTGGCGGCGGCGTTCATCACGGTGGTGGCCATTCGACTGGCGGCGGCGCTCATCACGGCGGAGCCCACAACTCGACGGGCGGCGGCGCTCATCACGGCGCAGGCCAGCATCAGGGCGGCGGCGCCCATAACGGCGCAGGCCAGCACCAGGGCGGCGGCTCGGCCCACCACGGCGGAAACGGCTCGGGATCGGGTAACCACAACCAGCATGATGGAGGCTACATTGGCGGCGGCGGCGCTCACAACGGAGGCCACTCGACGGGCGGCGGCGCCCACAGCGGCTCGGGATCGGGCGGGAACCACGGCGCTGGCCAGCACCAGGGCGGCGGTTCGGCCCACGGCGGAAACCACCACAACCAGCACGATGGGTCCTCGTCGGGCGGCTGGAACTCGGGCCACGGCGCTGGCCAGCATCAGGGCGGCGGTTCGACCCACAGCGGAAACCACCAGCAGCACGATACTGGCTACTCGGGCGGCTGGAACTCGGGCTCTGGCCAGCACAGCGGAAACGGCCAGTGGAACTCGGGGCACGGCTCGACGGGCTCGGGTAACCACCAGAACCAGCACCAGCACGATGGATCGTCGTCGGGCGGCTGGAACTCGGGCCACGGTAGCAGCAACGGCGGGCAGTGGAACTCGGGCTCTGGCCAGCACAACGGCGGCGGCCAGAACCAGCACGATGGATCGTCGTCGGGCGGGTGGAACGCGGGCCACGGCAGCTCCGGGAACGGCCAGTGGAACCACGGCGGCCAGGGCAACTGCGACTACTCGTCGGGCGGCGGCGCGGGCAGCTCGCACTCGGAGTGGGGCCACTCGCAGTGGTCGTGGGGCGACGCCGGGTACTCGTCGGGCGGCGCCGGTGCGGGCAACCCCGCTGGCGTGCCAGGCGAGATGCACATCATGCCCATCAACCAGCACCAGGTCGACGTCGCGCAGGGCGGCGCGGGCGCCGGCGACATGAGCATGCACATCATGCCGTTCGGCGACGAGCTGTCGGCGGCCATGGCCTCGGCCCACGCTTCGGCCGGCGCTCACTCGTCGTTCGACATGTCGTCGGTCATCGCAGCTCACCCCGGCTGCTAACGCAAGCTCCTCTCGATCGCCCTGCGCCCGGCTGGGACGGCGCAGATGTACAATTTCCGTGTGTTGATTTAAAGAAAACAATCTCATTCATTCATTCATCATCATCGCGGTTCATGTTGAGTTGTGAGAGCGAGAGCGAGTTCGCGACCTCGGCCAACTTTCGAGCTCCCGATCGCCTCGCCAACGCCTACCTCCGTCCCTCACGTCCCACACGACCTGAAGCTGACGCTGACCGAGTTGGCTCTGTACAACACCAATGCAGACTCTATCAAAACACCCAATCGCCGAACCCAGTTAACCTCAACGACCGTCGCCGCGCTCGGCGCCGCCCAGCCCCTCGTTTCGCGCCCCCGCCGCAACCGACGACGGGAGCACGATCTGCGGCGCGATGACGACGGGCGGCGAGCTAGCCGCCGCTGGAACCGCGCCACCGCCGCCGTTGCTCCCGAGGATCGACGAGAGGAGATTCAGGTTCGCTGGGTCCCACGCGGGCGGCTGTGTCACGGGCGCGCCCGTCAGCATCGCCGGCGGCGGGGGCAGGTTGAACATGCCCATAGCAGCCACGGCCTCGGGCGTCATGCCCAGCTGGAGCGCGGTCTGCGCCGCGGCGTGCGCTGCGGTGGCCTGGATCTGCGCGGGATCGAGCGTGCCCTGCATCGGGAACGGCGGCGGCATCCCCGCGGCGGCGGCGCCGGTCACGGCCGGGTGCTGGTTCAGGAGCGCGAGGATGCTGGACGGGTCGAGTGAGTCGGACGACGGCATCGGGTCCATGGCAGCTGAAGCAGGTGCAGGAGCGGAGGAGCCAGTGAGCAGCATGACGTTACCGCTCCGCGCCGGCTGCTCGTACCCGCGCGGGTCCGAGGCAGCGCGCTTGGTCGGCGATCCCGACAGCGACGACGACCCGCCGCGCGAGAGCGATCCAGCAGGTTTGGACGGGAGCCGTGCGGGCGGGGACCGCGACAGGACGCTCCCGTTGGCGTTGCCGCCGTACCCGTTCCCGCTACCGCTGCTGCCGCTGCCGCTGCTGTTCATGCGCGACCGTTTCGGCGCCGAGGAGGGCGGGGAACGCGAAGTCGGCGGCGGGGGCGGCGACGAGTACCGCTTGCGCGAGTCGCCGCTGCCGTTGCCAGCGGGTGCGAACACGGGCGAGCGCGAACGCGAGCGCGACCGCACGTTAGGTGGCGAGGTCGTGTACCGCCCGCGGGGCGGCTGCGGGTCTGGCTGCGGAGCACGGGCCAGGTCCGATGGGCGGGCGGTCGGCGGCTGCGTAGCGGGCGATGGCGCGACCATGGTGGCAACGGGGACGGAGCCGGGAGCGACGACGTTGGCGAGCGCCTAGGCCCGCGCACACGAGGTTAGCAACCAAATCAAACCTCGCGAAACTGAACAGAAGCGTACGTTTGCCAGAGTCGAGAACTCGGTCGCCCGCGCCTCCTCCTTGTCGAGGATGCGGCGCAGGGTGGTGAGCGCGTCAGCGTGCCGGCGGCCCGCGTCGAGGACGGCGGTGCGCAGGGTGGCAGCCTTGTGGCGCGTCTGCGCGGGGTTGACGGTACTCCCGGGCGGCGGGTTCTGGAGCGCGGCGAGGGCAGCGGGCGCGTGCTCGATGTCGGCGGAGATGGTGTGCAGCGTACGCGCGACCGAGGCGAGCGGGTGCGAGCACCACGGCGGGAGTGCGGCGGCGGAGATGGGTGCAGGAGCGGGAGCGCCGGGCAAGGAGGAGGACGAGCTCGACTTGCTGCCGCTCGAGAGCGAGCGCGGGTGGGCAGCGACAAGCGGCGACGGGTTCGGGGTCGCGCGCGCCGAGGTCGGCTTGGAGACCGCCGACGCGCCGTTGTTCATGCCCTTGAGGATTTCGGGCCGAATGGATGGGTCGCAGCGTACTGAGGGAGGTTGCCGTGTGGTGGTGAGCACGGTAGGAGAGAGAGTGTGGCCAGGCGGCGGGAGGACGTACTGATGTCCTCAAACATCTTGTTGATGAGCTCGGGCGCGAAGATGTTGCGCTCGCGCCAGATGTGAATGATCCGGATCACCTTGATGCGGCGCTCGGGAGTGGATTGACTGCGCAAGACGGGAAGATCAGAGCAAGGCGAGGGAGGTCCGGTTGGCGAACGTACTCGAAGACGTAGCAGGTGACCATGAGGATTTGCTGTACGAGAAGAGTGCGTCCCGGTATTAGCTTACGCACAGGGAGGGCGGGACGGGCAGTAGACCGGCGCCACGCACCTCCTGGAACGCGGCGAGGAACTCGGTGTCACCGCGTCGGCGCGAGTTCTGGACCACGTCGTTGGCGAGGTACAGGAAGTTGATGAGCAAAGCCGGGTCGACTGGACGGGCGAGTCAGTCGGTCGGTCGCTCGCACTGAGGACAAGGAGCCTAGTACCATTGGTCACTACATGACGATGCTGTCAGCCAGTACACCCGACCCGCTACGCGGCATCCCGCACGCGTACCCTCGTCGGCCCAGACCTGGGCAATCTGGTGCGCGTGGCGGCGATGGTGCTGCATCCCTACGCGGAGCGAACGACGCGTCGCGCGAAGCGACCCGGCTTAGCTCCCTCGCGTGCAGACTGGCAGACGCAGCACAGCACACCGTACACTTGGACGTGGACTGGATCACGTCGGCAGCATCGGTCAGGCGCCGGAGCTTGTCCTTGAAGACTACGAGTCGGGCCAGACAGAGGCAGCGGTGAGCGCGCTGTGTGCGACGCGTTCGGCGGGCGGGCGGGATCGGCGACCGCACGCTCGTCGTTGAACTCCATGGTGCGGCGGCGTTGCGGGAGGTGCGGCGGCGTTAGGACGAAAGATTCATGGCAGCGTGCGAAGGCGGGAGGAGAGCGGATGGAGGGCGGACGGCTGCCCCGTGTTCAACGCGTCCCCTGGCAGGTCGCGAGGAGTCCCTTCAACGCGAAACGCGACGCTGTGGACTCTGGCCTCGCTCCTCTCTCCTCTTCATCCCAACATGCGAGGG
Source organism: Blastocladiella emersonii ATCC 22665 (assembly GCA_025594325.1). Lineage (NCBI taxonomy): Eukaryota > Fungi > Blastocladiomycota > Blastocladiomycetes > Blastocladiales > Blastocladiaceae > Blastocladiella > Blastocladiella emersonii. Next base: position 1,909,258 of record JANHCV010000006.1, read on the forward strand.
GAAAGAAAATGTATACGAAAAATGGATTCACACATCTCGGGAGGGACTGACTGGTCGGGGAGAAAGCTCACGCGCGCTCGAACTGTACATTCGCTAGGGCGCGGCTCGCCTTGAGCGTGAGGGCCTTGAGGCGAAGCTACACGACGGCGGCTCAGAGTCAGTCCGAGTCCACTCGAGAAACGACAGAGAGAGCGTACCGAGAGCGACGACTTGCCGCCGCCCGCGCCGAGCTTACCCTCGAGCACGGACGCGCCCTCGGCCGACCACACGCTTCCGGCGTACTCGCTCGGCGGTGCCGCGCCCACAGACGAAGCAACGGTCGGTGCGCGGGCGCGGCAATGGCTCTCGGCGGCGCGGCTCGCGATAGCGCACGCCGTGTTGAGCGCGTGCCCTGCCTTCTCCATGGCGACGAGGGCGTCGGCGAGCGGGCGCGAGGGCGCGGCGCACGTGTCGGCGAGCTGGCGCAGGAACAGCTGGTACTTGAGGACGCGCTGGACCGGCTTGATCAGCAGGCACGCCAGGTTCCAGTTGGGCGTGACGGCGGCGAGCGCGGCGCGCGTGCGGTCCATGGCCGCGTCCATGTCCTCGAACAGCCGCGCCGCGGCCAGGCCCAGGTCCGACCGCGCGCAGTAGCTCGTGTACACGGCGGTCATCTCCGGCATCTGCGGTGTTTGTTAGTCACCGCCTCGTTCGCGCGTGACGAAATGATGAGCGTACCATGGTGAGAAACAGCCGGCCAACGTGGTCCGCCGCCGGAGCACGGGCCCATCCTTCATCCTCGCGGTCGCCGTCACCCGCGCCAGCGCACCACGCGGCACGGAGACCCGCCTCGAGCGCGCGCGCGAACCCGCGCACGCGGCGCGCGGCGAGGAGCAGGACGAGGAGGTCCGACGGCACGTCGATGCGGGCCTCGAGCGGGGCGACGTAGAGCTCCTCGAGCAGGTCGAGGTCGCGGACAAACGCCGTCTCCGTGTCCATGAGCTCGCGCAGGGCGGCGTCGTGCAGGCGCGCCTTGCGGGCGCGGTCCGGGTCGGGGCAGTCGAGCGGGTGGACCGAGTGGAACGACACGGCCGAGTCGCGGTGCCGCGCGCCCGCGGACGTCGTGGTCGAGACGCTGGCGACCGAGGTCGGGCGCGTCGTTGTCGCGGAAGAGGAAGTTGGTGGTATTGGCGGGGGAGCCGAGATGCACGGCGGGTTCCGCGAATCGGTAGTGGCGGGGGTGCTGGAGCGCAGCGAGCTGGCGAGGCTCGCGGGGCGTGACCGCGGCGGGCGCAGATGCGTCGCGGCGACGGGCGCCGAGGGTGGGAGGTGGGCGACGAGGTCCTCGCGGAGGCGCGACCACGCGGCCGCGTCGCGCGGGGAACCGGCCGAGTAGGACGACGCGAGCGAGGGCGACGTAGTCGTGCCCGTATCGAGCGGGTACTCGTCGGGCCCGCCACCGGAGAGCCCAAACGAGTGGCACGCGCTGGCGCGGAGCGAGGTCCAGCCCGAGTCGACGAGGATTCCCCCATCATCGTCGAGGCCGTCGAGCGAGTCCTGGTACGGGGGCGAGGGCGAACTCGAGGGCGAGTGGTCGCTGTTGGCGTCCTCGACGTAGTAGGAGATGTACGAGGGCGACGAGTGCCACGAGGCCTCGTCGGGCGGCGGCAGCTGCTGCGGCGATGGTGACGGTTGCGGATGGCGGTCGCACGCGGACCGGCGGCGCGCGGGTACGGGCATCGGCATGGGCAGCGGCGGGTGCTCGCCGGCGGTTGCGCACGAGGGCCGCGGGATCGGGATGCACGACACGGGCCGGTGCGGCGCGTTTGAGGGCGCAGATGGGCGCTTGGAGCGCTGGATCGGCGCGTCGTAGCGGTCCATGATGACGGGCTGGCTGCGCGGGCGCGAGGAGCTGCGCGGCGGGACGGCGAGCGGGGACGGCGGCGGCTGGCGGTGCGGCGCGGGGGCCATGGTGCGGTCGGACTGGACGCGGCGCAGGGTGGGCGGCCACTGGAAGTCGTCGAGCGGCTGGCCCTCGTCGACGGGCGTCGGTGGCGGCGAGGCCGGGTCGAGGCCCTGAAATGGCGGGAGCGGTTGCGGCAGCGGCGGGCGGGTGAGTGCCTTGGCGCGGCGCAGCTGGCGGGTGCGGTCGCGGTGGTCGCGGTGGTCGCGGTGGTGGTGCTGATGGAGGTAGTCCGAGTGGTGGTGGCCGTGCGGCGAAGCGGGCTCGGAGCGGCTCGGGAACGCTCGCGTGTGGTCGTGATGATGATGATGGTGGAGCGAGGGTGGTGGCGAGGCGGGAGAAGAAGGGGGATATAGCGGGCCCGAGGGCGGCTCGGCCGAGTCGTAGCGCGGCCAGTGGCGGCGCAGGTCCGCGTCGGCGGGGCCCGACGACAGGAGCTGGCGCGGCGGCATGGGGAGGTCGATGGCGATGGGTCGGTCGGTGGGAGCGGCGGCAGAGTCGGAGATCGAGGAGCTACTTGCGCCGCCCAGTTCCGGTCGCAGTGCAGGGGGACCCAGCAAGGGCAGCAGCAGTGATGGTGGTGGAGCCAAGCGCGCGGGACGAGGATGGCGAGCGCCGAGGAGTCGAGGGCGCGCGGCGGCAGTTGCATCCAGTCGCCGTCGCGGTCACAGAGGCGGTGCTAGTCTCGCGCCCTTCCCGATGCAGATGGAGCCGCGCGCGATTCATTGCAGCATGGTGGGCGGCCGCACGGGAGGGGAGAGGGCGCCGAAGGGAACGGCGAGCGGCCTTCCCGCGGAGAGAAGCGAACGAAGCGGCCGCGTCGCGTGACCCGTGCGAGACGCGTCTCGCCGCGCCCACGCGCAGAGCACGGGACCGCCTCAGAGTAAAAATGCGCCACCGCTCGCGCTTCGCCCTCTTCTCCTCTCCTCCCCTCCCTCGACCCTGAGGCATCCGCTACGCATCAACGACCACTCGCTGCAACGGAGGAACATGACCATCAACCTGCCGCACGGCCAGGCCGCGCCGCAGCCGCCGCCCGCGCCCTACGCCATGCACCAGCACTATGCGCCGACCACCGCCGCCGACGTGCTGGCCGCGCCGCCGCCGCCCGCCGTCCACGCCAGCGAGATCATGATGCCGTGGCACACCTACGCCATGGGCTGGACCGCGGGCCTGCGCGACCGCCCGGGCCTGCTCGCCCTCGGCTCGTTTGCCCCCGGCACGGGCAACGGCGCCCCCGCCGACAACAAGCTGTGCATCGTCGAGCATGACCAGCGCGGCGACGCCGCACGCATCGCCAGCGTCGCCGAGGCACCGCACCCGTACCCGGTCACCAAGGTCCAGTGGGCCCCCGCCACCTCGCCCAACCCCTCGCTGCTCGCCACCGCCGGCGACTACCTGCGCATCTGGCGCTTCGCCGACGGCAACGGCGACCAGCTGTCCGTCGAGTCGCTGCTCGCCAACCAGTCCAAGGCCGACCTCGTCGCGCCGCTCACGTCCTTCGACTGGAACGAGACCGCGCCCAACCTCGTCGTCACATCGTCCATCGACACCACCTGCACCGTGTGGGACGTGAACACGGCCCAGGCCAAGACCCAGCTGATCGCGCACGACCGCGAGGTGTTTGACGTGGGCTTTGCCTCGGGCACCGCCGACATCTTTGCCAGCGTCGGCGCCGACGGGTCCGTCCGCCTGTTTGACCTGCGCGCGCTCGAGCACTCGACCATCATCTACGAGCACCCGCAGTCGGCCCCGCTCCTGCGCGTCGCATGGAACCGCCAGGACCCAAACTACCTCGCCGTCGTCGCCTACGAGTCGCACACCATCTCGGTCCTCGACGTCCGCGTCCCCTCGGTCGCCGTCGCCGAGCTCGCCGGCCACACCACCTGCGTCAACGCCGTCGCTTGGCACCCGAAAAACTCCGGGTACCTCCTCTCCGCCGGCGACGACGGCCGCGTCCTCGTCTGGGACGTCGGCGCGCCGACCCCCGCACGGAAACCGCTCGCTGGCGCCGTCAACTCGGCCACGGCCGCCACCACCGCGACACCAACAGCCGCGACTTCGGGATCGAGTGCACCAGCAGGACCCGCTGCCGCCGCAACAACGTCGCCCGACCCTGCACAGTACGCCCCGCTGCTCGCCCACGTCCCGAACCCGCTCGGCGCCGAGGTCGAGAACCTCGCCATCTCGCCGCTCTCCGACTGGGTCGCCGTCACCTCCGCCTCCCAGGTCAAGCTGCTACGCCTCTAGTCTACTTTTTTTGCCACCTCTCAAATCACGATATATATACTGTACATCACTCTCAGCTGCTCATCACTGGTAACTTGACCACTGCTGCTGCTTGGGCGGCGGCGCGACTGGAGGCGGGTACGCCGCCGCCGCCCCGAAACCGCTGTACCCGTACTGCTGCTGCTGCTGCTGCTGCTCGCTTATCCGCTCTTGCTGCCGCCGGTGCTCGCGGACCTGCGCGTAGTACCCGTACGTGCCCGCCGTTGACGGCGGCGCGTGCCCCGACGCCGCTATGTACGCCGCGGTCGCCGCGTACCGCGCCGGGTACGAGCCGTACGGCGACGAGTAGTGCTGCGTCGGCTCCGGTTGTTGCTGGTATGCGGGGTACGCCGACGACGACGATGTGTACGCGTGATGCCCTGGCGGGTACGGCGACGGATACGGCGCTGCCGTATAGCTCGACGACAGCGGCGATAGTGGTGCGGCCGTTGGTGGCGGGTACGCGGCTGCGCCGCCGCCGTTCCAGGACGACGTGGGTGCCACACCGCCTGAGCTCGGATGCACCGATACACTGCTGCTCCACGCGGCCGCGCCGCCGGACACCGATGAAATCGACGCGCCGCTGGTTGCCATCGATGCTGTTCCGTACGGGCTCGCCGTAAGCAACGAGCCGCCGCCGCCGTAGTACGCGGCATGGTACTGCTGCTGCTGCTGCATCTGCGAGTACGCCGTGTAGCTCGCCGTCGCTGCTGCCGCGGAAGCCGCCGCCGCGGCGGCGTACATCGAGTACACAGGGTACGACGACGTCGCGGGCGGCAAAGCCGTCGTGCCCATGGTCCCGTACGCTCGCGGGTACGCGACCGACGCGTTACTCGGCAGGGCCGCGATGGGGTGGTGGTCGAGGTGCGTCGCCGAGGGCGGCGAGGTTGGACTGCCGAGATCCGACTCGGACACGCGCACGCGCTGCTTCTTCTTCTTCTTGGCGTACGGCGGCGAGCACAGGATGCCGTCCTCGTCGACCACGGCGCCGGGCGGAATCGCCGTGATGAACGCGTGCGCGGGCGAGTGCGTCGGCCCGATGCCCAGGTCCTTGAGCCGGCGCCGCTTCTTCTTGGGCCGCAGCGGCGGGTCGGAGACGGCAGAGGCGCCGTCCACTGCGACGGGAACAGCTGGTGCAGCCGCCACGCCGGTGCCGTCCATGAGCTCGGCACGCGTGTCGATGGGAGCGTCGACGGCCTTGGGCTTCCGCTTGCGCGGCTTGACGGGCGGCGGGGAAGCAGGTCCCACGTCGGCGAGGGCGGGCGTATCGGCAGCGACGACCGCAACCTCGCCACCGTCTGGCGCGACACCGAGTTGGGCTGGCTCGGACAGTTCACCCGGCAGCGACTTGACCCCGCTCGCAGTTGCCGACTCCGTTTGCTTCGGGACCTTGGGCCGGGTCCGCTTGGCGCGCGGGCGGCCAATCGATGCCAGCATCGACGGTGTCGACTGTTCAGACGCGTCGCTACTCGCGGTAAGGCCGGCCGCATCGGAACCGAGGAGCGCGGCCGCCGTGAGGGGCGGAGCTGGCGAGCTGCTGCCGCTGCAGGTGCTGAGCTCGGACGTGAAGGCGAGTGGAGCTGCAGGTGCAGGCGCGGTCGGGACGAGCGGGAGCGGGACCACCGACGCGGGAACAGGTAGCCGTGTCGCGACGGTAGCCGGTGCAGCTGGCGCAGCCACGTCCTCGGCAGTGAGTCCGAGAGCGCAGAGCTGCCAGTTAGCGTCGGACCCGTTGACGACGCGCACAATGGTCCCGAGCACGGCCGCGTACTGGCCGCCGGTCGGGTCGTCGACGGGCTCGGGCGCCCACGTTCGCGCGGTCTGGTCCCACTCGAGCAGCTTGCCCTCGTCGCGGATCGCGCGAATCGCGCGGAACGCGGCCCCGGTGGCGTACGGGACCAGTGTCTGCGGGTCGCGGTACTTGCCGTGGCCGCCCGTGATTGGGCAGATCGGGATCTTGTGGAACGACCACGGGCGGTCCTCGCCGGCGGCGGCGGCGGCGCTGGTGGGGAACATGACGTCGGCGGGATTGCACCCGCGGAAGGAGAGGAGCGTGGTAGCGGCGGGAGCGGCGGGCGGTTGCGGAAGAGCGGGTGCAGCTGCCGCAGCGGGTGTTTTCGTAGTGACGATGGAGGGTGGCGGGACGGCCGAGCGAGGCGAAAGCGGCGGAGGTGGTACCGCTGGTACGACTCGCGTTGGCGAGGACACCGGGTCGGCGAGCGCGGCGGCGATCGAGGGGAGGACCTGGCGCGGCACCTCGACGTTGAGGCTGTCGCTCGATAGTGCACTGACGAGGGAGGATGATGCCGTGGCCTCGACCGGCCTTGCGGCAACGGGGGTGGGTTCCGGGTCCGTAGTCGTGGAGCCGCGGTCGACGGCCATGGGCTCGGCTGGCGTGACCACTTCCACGATGAAGGGCGACCGCGACGTAGACAGGAGCGAGATGACGGGGCCGGCGATCACCTTGGGTTTGGTAGACCGGCGCATCTTCTCCTTGCGGACCTCTTCCTCGTTACGCCAGTACTCGAGCGAGGCGATGTTGGCCTCGGCGGTGCGGGCGGCCTCGGCCATGAGTTCCTCCTGCGTGAGCTGGACGACGGTCTGTTTCCGGCGCCGCGGCCGTCGCTACACGTCACACAGCAAATCGGTCAGCGGCGAGCGCGGATGAGGGGCTCGAGCGGTTGCGCGCACCTCCTCGTTGCGCTGCTGGATCCGCTGCTGCACGTCCTGCTTGACGCGGAGCGTGGACTTGCGGTACGATTGCTCGCGGATCTCTACACGTGCGATGAAGATGAAGGTGGTGTAAGCGAGGGTCGCTGGCAATTGCGAGGTCAGCCAGACGGGTCGAGTACCGATGGGCATCGGGACGAACCCGGTGCGCTTCGACTTGGGCTTCGGTGCGGCAGGTATGCCGCCGAGGCTCGAAGCAGCGGAAGCGGCGCTGCCGTCGGCCGACTTGGGTTTTGGGCGGAACAGCCGCGACAGGAACATCGGTCGTTTCTTCTTCTACACGTTCGCGATGGGGTTCAGCTGTCGTGATGGGGAGTGTGAGCGAGGCAGACGCACCACACGGTCGTCGTCCTCGGGCTGCGCGTCGGCCGATCCAGGCGCGGGTGCGTCGGCCGACTCCTCGGTCTCATTTTCGCTCTCGCTCGAGTTGAAGTCCGAGTCAAACTCATCGTCGTCGTCTACACAGTCACGCGACGTGAGTATCCGCGCAGTGCATGACGCATTGGGGAATCCGGCCCGTACCGCGCTCCTCCGCGGCAAACTCGGCGTCATTCTCCACCTCGGCAAACAGCTCGTCGGCCTCGAGCTGCACGTTGGCCTTGAGCAGCTGCGCCATGCTGATAAACGCATTCCATCGTCGTGTCAACCATTGACCACATGGGAACAGCCCATCGGCCATACCGGTTGCCCGCGTTGGCGCGCCGCGAGCGCTGCGTCGCCATTATGCTGGCCGACAATCAGATCAGCGCAGTCGGGAGGGTCTCTTGGACGCGTTGCATAGAGTGGCGCAGTCGATGCAGCCGCATGTGAGCGCTGCAGCGATCATGGGCTGCAGCGCGCGGATCGCTGCGACCACTCAGCGCGCGCGGCGACCAGCGTCAGCTGACGCACCGACTCACGCGCTCATGATGTGTGGCGCGTCGCCGACATGCCCCGAGATAAGATCGGCAACCCGCCCGCTCTTCCTCTCCCGCTCTCAAACGTTAAACGAAGCATCATGTCACAACAGCAGCCCCTCAAGTCCCCGACCGCCGCCTCGGCCGCCGCGCGCCAGACGGTCGTGATCAAGGTCGGCACGTCGTCCATCTGCGACGAGGCGACGCAGCGCCCGCGGCTGTCGGTGCTCGCGGGGCTGGTCGAGACCATTGTCGATCTGCGCGCCGCGGGCCACCGCGTCGTGCTCGTCACGTCGGGCGCGATCGGCGTCGGGATGCGCGCCGTGGGCGAGCCGGCGCGGCCCAAGAAGCTGGCGCGGCTGCAGGCGCTCGCGGGCATCGGCCAGTCGCAGCTCATGACCCAGTACCACACGTTGTTCCACCCGTTCGGCGTCCCGCTCGCCCAGGTCCTGCTGTCGCGCGGCGACGTGGCCGACCGCACCCGCTACCTCAATGCCTGCAATACGCTGCGCGAGCTGCTCGACATGGACGTGGTCCCGATCGTCAACGAGAACGACGCCGTGTCCGTCGCCGAGATCAAGTTTGGCGACAACGACACGCTGTCGGCCGTCGTCGCCCGCATGGTCGCCGCCCAGTGGCTGTTCCTCATGACCGACGTCGACGCCCTGTACACGGACAACCCGCGCACCAACCCCGACGCCAAGCCTGTGCGCGTCGTCGACGACCTGCACGCGCTGCGCTCGCAGGTCTCGGTCGCCAGCGCTGGGTCCGCCATCGGCACCGGCGGCATGGTCACCAAGCTCGTCGCCGCTGAACTCGCCACCGCGGCCGGGTGCACCGTCACGATCCTACTGTCGACCAAGCCCGAGTCGATCGCCCAGGCCATGTCCGAACCGACCGACGCCGTGACCGTCGGCACCCGCTTCCTCGCGCGGCCCAACGCCATGCCCGACAAGAAGTGGTGGGTGCGCCACGGGCTACGGAGCGCCGGCACCGTCGTCATTGACGCGGGCGCGCGCGCCGCCCTCGCGCACCGCGCCTCGCTGTTCCCCGCCGGCGTCGTCGGCGTCACGGGCAACTTTTCCGCGCAGCAGGCCGTCGACATTGTCGCGCTCGAGGACCCAGAGCTCCGCGGCGATGCAGCTCGCGCGGCGGTCGCGCGCGGCGACGCCAAGACCGTGCCCGTGGCCAAGGGCATTGCGACGTACAGCGCCGTCGAGCTGCGCCAGATCACGGGCAAGCGGTCGGCCGAGATTGAGACGATTCTTGGATACGTCGAGTCGGACTCGGTCGTTGAGCGCGGATCGATTATTCTTGCCGATGCGTAGGTGAGTGAATACACGCGTTTTTGACCTCGACTCTCGCACGCGCTTTACGCTCCATCAGTCCGCCTCATGTTCTCTTACAACCCGAAGATTCTTCAAGGAAAGAAATGTTGCCCGACCAACGTACTTCTCGAATCTACAGCGACCTGACGCGTTCAAGTGAGAGATCAGGGCTGGATCACGGCGATCAGGATTTCGATCACTACACGCGTCGCGCTCTGAACGACGCGTCGCGCCGCTCAAACGCTCAACAGCCAGCACCAGAGACGAAAAGAGATGAATGGCGATCAAAAGTATATTAGATTACAAGGGGTAGGAATGCAGCGAGACGCGTGAGAACTCGACTCAACCAAACAAAGGGGAGAAGCTCGAGAGCAACTCCCTCGGCCATTCAACGAAAACAGATCGCGCGTGTCTACAAACTACTTGTTCAACAACAAACATCGTCACCGATTACCGACGACCAACAACAACTAGCACGAGCTTAGTTGTAGGTGGGGGTGGGGGTGCCAGCGCAGGGGGTCGAGACGGGGACCTCGGTGGCGGTGGCAGTCGGGGTCGACTCGCAGGGGACCGAGGCGGGGACGGTCGGGACCTCGGTGGCCGAGCCCGAGCACGGGGTGGTCTCGGTGGGGACCTCGGTGGCGGCGCCGGTGCAGGGGGTCGACGAGGGAACCTCAGTGGCGGTCACGGGCGTCTCGCACGGGGTCGTGGCGGGGACGGTGGTCGAGACCTCGGTCGCGGTGCCGGTGCAGGGGGTCGTGGCGGGGACCGTGGTCGAAACCTCGGTGGCGGTGCCGGTGCAGGGGGTGGAGACCGGGACCTCAGTGGCGGTCTTGACGGGGGTCGACTCGCAGGGGGTCGAAACCGGGACCTCGGTGGCGGTCACGGGCGTCTCGCAGGGGGTCGTGACGGGGACCTCGGTGGCGGTGACGGGGGTCTCGCAGGGCGTGGTCTCCTTGGGGACCTCGGTCGCGGTGACGGGAGTCGAGCACGGGGTCGAGACGGGGACCTCGGTGGCGGTGACGGGCGTGGTGCAGGGGGCGGTGGTCTCCTTGGGCTGCTCGTAGGCGGGCGAGGTCTCCTTGGGCTGCTCGGGGGTCTCGGGGGTCTTGCCGTAGCCGTAGCCGTAGTCGCCCTCAGCGGGGGTGGTCTCCTTGGGCACCTCGGTGGCGGTCACGGGCGTCGAGCAGGGGGTCGACACGACGGGGACCTCGGTCGCGGTGACGGGGGTCTCGACGGGGGTCGTCTCCTTGGGGGTCTCGTAGCCGTAGCCGTAGTCGCCGGCGGGCGTGGTCTCCTTGGGGACCTCGGTGGCCGTCACGGGGACCTCGGGGGTCTTGCCGTAGCCGTAGTCGCCGCCGGCGGGGACCGTCTCGGTCTCCTTGGGCGTGTCGACGGGCGTGGTCGAGGTCTTCTTGTGGTGCTTCTTGCACTTCTTCTTCTTCTTCTTGGGCTCCTCGCCGTAGCCAGCGGGCGTGGTCTCGACGGGCTTGTCGGCGTCCTTGCCGTAGCCGTAGTCGCCAGCGGGGGTGGTCTCGACGGGGACCTCGGGCGTCTCGGGGGTCTTGCCGTAGCCGTAGTCGCCACCAGCGGGGGTGGTCTCAACGGGGACCTCGGTGGCGGTCACGGGCGTGGAGCAAGGGGTGGAGACGACGGGGACCTCGGTGGCCGTGACGGGGGTCGAGCACGGGGTGGTGGTCGACGAAACCTCGGTGGCGGTGGCCGGGGTGGTGCAGGGCGTGGTCGTGGACGAAACCTCGGTGGCCGTGGCGGGGGTAGTGCAGGGCGTGGTCGTCGACGAGACCTCGGTGGCGGTCGCGGGCGTGGTGCAGGGCGTGGTCGTCGACGAGACCTCGGTGGCGGTCGCGGGCGTGGTGCAGGGGGTGGTGGTCGACGAGACCTCGGTAGCCGTAGCGGGGGTAGTGCAGGGCGTCGTGGTCGACGACACCTCGGTGGCGGTGGCCGGGGTGGTGCAGGGCGTCGTGGTCGAGGTGGTAGTGGTCGTGGTGGTCGACGTCTTGCGGCCGTCTGAGAAGGACGAGGTCGGTGGTGGCGAGAGTCAGCAGGTGCGGATGAAGAACAACATAGGATCGGCGCGCTGATCCTGCATCGCGGACAAGCATCCGCGCACACTCGTCATCGTCATGCAGGATCGCGAGGCCGAGAGCTCAGGGACAGACAGCTCAGGGACGACGCAACCCTGCATGAACGAGCGCACGCAAAGTTGCAGCGGCAACGATCGGATCAGCGCCGCGGGTCGGCCACGGCGAGCACCGAGCAGCGAGCGGCAAACGTACAGGCGGGGACGACGGGGGTCGACGAGGGCACCTCGGTGGCGGTGGCCGTGGTGGTGGTGGCGACGGTGGTGGTGGTCTCCTTGCGGCCGTAGGCGGCGTTGGGGGCCGGGAGGGCAGCCGTAGCGACGGCGAGGGTGGCGACGAACGCGATCGAGAGGGTGACCTTAACCATGGTGATGAAGATGCGTTGGGTTGGCCGTCTATGATCTATGAAGGAGGTTGGCTAACGAGAGCGGACAGGGATCGTGGGGAGCGCGCCGACTTTATAGTCCGGCGCCGGCAGACAGGGCGGCGCTGGGCGCTGGGCGGCCGGCGGCGGTCGGCAAGCTGGGGGGCGGCGGGTGGCGACTCTCCGCCGCCAATCCGCACGTCGCATCTGAAACGCACGTTACACACGTTTTGCGCGCCGCCGCCTTTGTCCTATTTCCGCCCGTTGCTGCGGCCCATCGTGTCGCGTCACCTCGTCCATCGCATATCAAAGCGTCCATCAGGGATGGCCGCGACGTCGGTGGCCGTGGTGGCCGTGGCCATCGCTGTCACGGTCACCGTGGCCACGATCACAGTGCGAGAGCCTCTCGTCCCATCACCACGATGATCGCGTCGCGCGGCGCCGTCCCTGGTCGCGACGACGCCTCCCGAGATCTCGGTGCTCGAACGAACGAACAAGGCGGACGGCAGGTTTGCACGAGGTGTTGCTGTGGCGGCTCGCGTCTCTTGCGCGGCGGCCATCGATTGGTCGGCGGCAGTCGGTCGGCGTCGCCGCCCAATCCCGACCAGGGTTATTATTCCTGAGCAGCGTCGTCGACCTGGCCGCGCCACCAGCGTTGACGCGCGAAGTGGACTCAGGGACACGCGCAAGCGCACCAAGCAGCTCAACTTCATGCAAGTCATGCACGCAGGGATCCGCCACGCGCCTTGGCCAGCCGGCTCACCGCAGTCACCATGCTGCCGACCCGGCTTCCTCGCGTCAGCTCCGCGGCGACCTCGGGCGCGTCTTCCCGCGTTATTCTTCCGTAGCTGGCGATCCTGAAGCACGGCGGCCATCTGCCTGGCCTCCGACCTCAAGCCCAGGTCCGCAGCGGCCTCGAAACGCTCACACGTCACACCTCAGCGAGCGTGATGCAGTCGGTGATGAGGCGGGTGCGCTTCGCTCACTCGAAGCGGGTGAACCGCGTTGATCGACGAGGATGGCGGCGGACAGCGACGAGCGGGGTGAGCGGCTCGTTTCGGGTCGACTTGCGGCAAGCGCGGCGTTAATTAATTACTTTGGGCCACGTGGCCGCGCTGCTTGCATTCTTTCGTGCGGGGGCCCCTTGTTCGCGCGAGCTCGCGCGAGCGTGCGACTCACCGCACCGCCTGAATGACGACGGCCTGAATCGCTATGGATCGTGACGCGACTTGTCGCACTCGACCTCATGGTCGTCGACGGAGTGGGCGGTGTGTGGCGGCGGCATGCAGACGTCGAACTCTTTCTGCCTTCGATTAGGGTCGCGGACGATGTGGCAGCGCTCACGCCCTACTCGCCATGCAGTCGCTGATGATCGGGACTTGGCAGGATTGGCGCGTCGGCCGAGTTGCTTGGAGGGCGTGCTGGGAGCGACGTCTCGCTTAGCGAGAGCATCGGGCGCTCGAGCAACGGCTTCGTTCTTCTCTGCTGTTAGGAGAGCGCCGGGATCGTGCGCGAGGGCATCACGCGCTCGTACTGCTTCTCTATGACACGCAGCGCAGCCGGTGCTCCTCAGTTTGCAACCGAACATGGTCATCCTAGCTTGGACGACGACGCACGAGCGTTCGAGCGGCGGTAGAGGCAAATTCCCTTGGTAGAGGGTGTGAGCGAGAGGCCGGGCCGCTTCGCTGCGGTCGAGCACGGGAGCACAGACACGGCGTGCAGGATGCATCACCGAAAGCGCGTCGACGAGGGCAAGGCGAGGGCGCGAGGCTGACCGACTGATTGCGAGGCTCAACGGAAGCGGCTGCAGCCACGGACGCTCGCTCGCCGGTCGCAGATCCAAACCAAGCTGTATATACACGACAATTCTCACTCGAATGACGCGGCATCAGAGCAAGCCGGCGTCCACGAGGTTGTTTTTCATGATGATATCCCGGACCGCCGCCATGACGAAGCGTATCTGGGTCGTGTCGGTGGCCATGGTGAGGTGAATGTACACTTCCTTGCTGTCGGACCGGTTGAGCTCCTCGAACTTCTCCTGGAAGAAGGCGCACGCGAGGTCGTAGCGCGGGCCGCCCTCGTACTCGGGGAACTCGGCCTCGATCGGCGACACGAGGATCTTGTCCTTGAACAGGTCGATCTTGTTGAGGAACAGGATCATGGACGTCTTGGTGAACCACCGCGAGTTGCAGATCGACTCGAACAGCTGCAGCGACTCCTTCATCCGGTTCTATAGACGCGAGTGTGGTTAGCACACCGTACGCTCGCGCGGGGGTCATGGCCGTGGCCGCGTCCGCAGTGACGAACGCACCTGGTTCTCGTCCTCGAACAGCCGCTGGTCGTACTCGGAGAGCGCCGCCATGTACACGATGGCCGTCACGTTCTCGAAGCAGTGGATCCACTTCTTGCGCTCGCTTCGTTGTCCGCCGACGTCGAACATGCTACATCGGATCGCACACGTCAGGTTCGGATCCTCAACGCGCCAAGGAACGTGAGTAAGCGCGTACCGGTAGGTCGTGTTGTCGATCAGGAACGTGTTCTCGACGATGCCCGTCGTCTTGACACGAGACCGCAGAATGTCCTGGTCTGTTGGCGTGAAGCCCGGCTGCGTGATCCGGTCAATGTGCTCAAAGTAGCTACACGGGTCCGGCGGTGCTCGCGTCAGTTGTCGTCGACCCACCGCGTCCACGAACCGCGCGGCAAACGTACTATTTGGTCGAGTCGTTGAGCTGGTACTCCTTGGATCGACTGAGCGCCGTCTTGACGCCCTCGTCGGTGAGCAGCGCCTTGATGGTGGTCACGAGCGCCGGGTCGACGGCGGCCGGGTTGACGGCCTTGGCGAGCTCGTGGAACGTGTCGACGAGCGGCGCGGCCGTGGCCTTGTCGCCAAACTCGATTTCGAGCCGGGTCATGCCCTCGAGGATCGCGGACACGCTCTGGAGCAGGTTTTTGACGATGACCTCGCGGATCGAGACGCGCTCCGAGTCCGAGAAGCCGACGCCGTGGATCAGCTGCATCTGCTTGAGGATCGTCGACTTGCCGCTCTCGCCCGTGCCGAGCAGTAGCATCTTGATCTCCTTCTCGATGCGCTGCTTGTCGTCGCGCAGCTGCTTGTCGATGACGTCGTTCTGCTCCCGTTCCGGCGTCACGGGCGCCTCGGACGAGGCGAGACACCCCATGATGGCGGCAAGTAGCGTTGATGGACGATGCGCGAGAGGAGGCGGAGAGTCGGAGCAGCGAGTAAGGGAGGATTAGGGCGATACAGGTCCGACAGAGCCAGAAGAGGCGGGCAAGGTAGGGGTAGTCACGGTGCGCGCTGCCGTGATCAGCGTCAGGGGGTGATGCTGAGGACCGAGCAGGGGGTCGAGGGTATCGCGGGCTGCGAGCCAGCCGAGACCAGAGTCGCAGGTCGCGCTAATAGGCCGATGGATGGCGATGGTCGGCGGCCGAGGGCGACGAGTTCATGCCGCAGCGGTCGCGGGCTCCGTTTGATCCGTGTTGCACCGAGTGTGCGGTGACTTGGTGAAGATGTGCTCCGTGGATACAGATCGTATGGCGTAGTATCGGGGCGAGCGGTGCGCGCGCTAGGTGGTTCTCCCGCCGACAAGATTCGGTCGATTGCGCCAAGTGGGACGCGCGCGCGCGCGCCGTGTCGAAGCAGGTGTGCGCGGTGTTCGCCGTGCGAGACAATGTATCTCCCGATCCGATGAATTGCTGCAGCGAGTCGCGCTCGCATGCATTTATTTTTTTCGCGCGCGCGGATTCGATGTCTCCCGTGGTTCGCGGCGCACCTGCGAGACGCGTCGCGTCGTGAGACATTTGGGCGCGCTCACGTGTGCGATCAGCTGATATCGCGTCGCGTCGATTATCGCCTGGCGCCGCCTGCCACGCAGGACCAGGCACCCCTGAAGAGTTGTGGGTGCATGACTGGCTGCAAAAGACTTCTAAGATACCGCTTCAATCATAGCGGCTGTCTTTCAGTGGTAGAAAACGCTCGACTGCAAATCTGGCCGTTCCCGTAGCCTCAGCGTGAGACTATCACGGACTTGCCGCTCGAGAACTCAAGCTGGCTTCCCGCACACGATGCAATATATAGAGTACTTGCGAGCTGCACTTGCGCGAGCTGTTTGAGTGCGCCCCTGGTCATTGAGCAGCGTGCGAGGCCGCAGCCGTCATCAACGCCGCTCGTTGGCGGCAGGAGCGGTAGGAAGCGCCATCGGCGTGATCCCTGGTTTCTTACTGGCTCAAGAGGACCTCAGAGGTTGCACGGACGGTCCCGATCTTGGCCGGCCGTGACGCGGTACGGAGATGATGGCCGTGAGCGCGACCACGGACGGTGGCCACGAGCGCGACCACGGGCGTATCCCCCTTCTCCCCACGACCGTACCTTCTCACCGACAGCATAATCAGGTCGCAGGACATCAAGGCAAGGCGGTGGAGTGGTCAAAATAAGTGGAGATGCATTGGATAAATGAAAGTCAAAGGACGCCGACCATCGGCAACCACCTGGCGACCATCTACTCGCGCTTGAGCTTGCGGGCGGCGGCAATGGTGGCGCGACCCGCCTTGTGGGCCTCCTCGGAGCGGCCCACGCGCGACTGAGGACCGATATCGTCGCGCATGATGAAATCGTAGATGACCTTGCACCAGGACGTGTGGTACGGGATGGTATCGTAGATTTCGGGTGCCCGAGCGCGGAGGAGCGGCAAACGCGACCAGGGGATACTCATATGATCGTGATGCTCGTTGTGAAACCCGATGTTGAGGTACGGGATGTTGCCGGAGCCGTAGTACGAGTAGGTCTCCTGGCCGTCCTCGAACGAGTAGTGCTCCTGGATGAAGTGCGCCGCGCCCGGGTGCAGGCCGTAGCCGAACCACAGCGACAGGAACAGGTAGAAGAAGCCGCGGCCGCCGCAGAAGTGGTAGACGGCGAGGTCGGTCGAGATGGTCCAGATCCAGTTGATGATCTCCCACTTCTGCGGGGGCTTGAGCATGGCGGCACCGCGCGCGACGTACAGGACGGGGAAGCAGAAGACCCACAGCGCCTTGAGGAACTTATTGCCGCGCACGAGCTTGAGCTCGATGCCGAGTGGCAGGTCGGGGTCCACGCCCTCGACGCCCTGGTACGCGTGGTGGATCAGGTGGTAGCGCCGGAAGCTGCTCGCAATAGGCACGATGAGGCCGACGTTGGCAATGAGGCCGAGGATGCGGTTCGGGAAGTTGGCCTTGAAGGCGAGGTTGTGGGCGCACTCGTGGATCAGGACGCCGAAGAGCGCCGTGATGGAGCCGCCGACAAAGTAGGCGCACACGAGGAAGGGGAACCAGCCGGCGTCGCGGAAGTAGCCGTCGGGGGCGCCAAAGGCGTAGGCGAGGGCGAGCTGGATCGAGACGGTGGCGACCGTGATGTACTTGGTCTTCCACTCGGGGCCGGCGAGCTCCTTGACGTCGGGGTGCTTGTCGAGCAGGTACATGGCGCGCTTGCGGTGCGGCTCGTCGAGGTCGTCCTGGGCAATGCCGTCGTGCACGTAGGGGACCGACTTCTCCCACTCGCCGAGGTACGTCGGGTGGCGCACGTCGTAGATGGGCGTGTCCGACGAGTCGGACAGGGCGACGCCCTCGTCGGTCTTGCCCGTCTCCTGCATGCGCAGCGTGCGCGCGAGCGTGTCGGGCAGCGGCGGGTTGGGCAGCGTCGTCATGGCGGGTTGCTACAGAAGCGCCCGCGCGTGTCAGGGCCACGGCGATCCCTCGTTCACAGTCCGGTTTCTCGTACCGAGCAACAGGTACGAGCAGTCGGGGATCAGTCGGATCCGAGAGAAAGTCGGTGGGGTCGGCCGCGCGCGCAGGGTCTCGGCGGCGAGATTCGGCGAGCGAGCGGGCAACTGGTCCTTCTTGGACGCCGCAGACGGTGGTCGCGGACGTGGACGGGAAAGCTACGTGGCAGACAGAGTCTTGGCAGAGGACCAACAACGGCGACCAAGTAGTCGGGACAAGGGAGGGGAGAGGGGAGCGGGGGCGGGGCGCGCGGGCGGCGGGCGGCGGCGACCAGGGTGGCGACGCAAGATTCCTTGGCGGCTGGATCAGCGCCCGAGGCAGCCGATGCCGCCTCGACCGCATCAGCCTCCGCCACGTTTCCGCCTCCGGGCGCCGGGGCCGCGTGTGACGTATGAGGATCCCCTTGTGCCCAGGTGATCTCACGCGCCGCGCGGGAGACAAAAGTGTCTCGCACCGCGCCGCAGCGCCACCACGGAACCCACGACGCGATGGACGCGATGGACGCAATAGCCGATGACGAGACCTTCGCGAGGACGCGTCGCATGGCAGTCCCACTCTAGGAACTGTCAGAAATGAGTCTGGTCCTGTCCCGGCGCCGCGAAAACGAGAACGAGCACGCGTCTGCTCCGACTCCGCGATCCTGTGGTTGCCTCGGCCGACACTCGGGCGGGCTTCCGTGAAGCCAGGAACTCTGGGGGAGCTCTCGTTTCGGTAAATTGACGCAAACTCTCCCAAAACGTGAGCCGTACAGCTCGTGGCGCGGGAGTAAGGACATTTCACGAGGCCCGTTCTCTCGCTTCGCGATCGTGGTCCCCTGGCGCGTTGAGTTGCTTCCGGCCAAACTGAGAAGAGGTTACACGCGTTTTGGAGCGATGTGTGTGTTGGCAAAACTGATTTAAATCATCCAAGGACGAGCCAACGCGCTCAAAAGGTGAGATTGACGTCGAGTTTGACCCATCCTCATCTGAGATGAAGCGGTCTCCCAAAGCTCTGAGGGCACTCTCGTTCCAACCAAGGTACAAGTTAGTTGAACTATATTCGAATCAAGCAGAAAGCTCAGAACTCACAGTGGGCCGCAATCATGATGGCGTCGCTATACTCGCGAGACGCGACCGTCGTGGGCGCCGCGCGCCGGATCTCGCTGATGCTCCCGCGAGCTGCGTCAGTGCGGTTCCGCCCCGCCTTGACAACGGTCTGGGCGATCCATACCGCGCTCTTGACGCCGTCGAGCGCGCCCGACGGTACAATCCGCCAAAACGAGGTCGGGATCGAGCCATGCGGCCCGGCCGCGCCAGCGAGCGCGTCGAGCACGGCTGCGAGGTCCGCTCGAATGAGCGCCTCGACCATGTTGCGGCACGGGTGGATCATCGCGTCGCATGCAGACTTGCACGCCCCGCTTGGAGGTTGCCCAGTCGTTGGGTTCACCGGAAACTGGAATGAAAGGTCGGTGATGGAGGCGAGTAGGTTGAACAGCGGGACAGCGGCCGTGGCCGAGAGCCGTTGGACAGCACGCGGGTCAAGGGCGAGCAGCTCGCGAATCGTCTCGATCCAGACTCGCTGACCTGTAAGCTGACACTCGCCGCAAGTCGTGCTGCACAGCGAAGCCAGAGAAAGTCGATGCTGGCCGACCCGGTTGGACGACTGCGCGAAGACCATGGCGCTGAGGAAACGGTGCACGCTGTCGTGTTCCATCATGAGCCGGATCGAGTAGTCGCGCGTCAAACGGCTCTGCAGAGCGGCGACAGGAAGCCAAGCAAGCGCGGCGCACACCGAAGTCGACAGCTGGATGACGACCAAGTTCGCAAACATGTACACGTCCCACAGGTCGGCGTTGAGGTCGCTCGAGAAGACCGCCGACATGACTTTGCACGCGTTTTGGTCGGGACAGGGCGGGCGATGGATGCAGTCCGGCGGGTGGGGCTGTTCCTCCTCCTGCTCCTGCTGTTTTTGAGGTTGCCGAATCTGCTCGAGCAAGACCGGCACGAGCGAATGGAGCAAAGGATAAATCTTGTCGGGGCGCTGCTGTCGAATGAAAGCGATAACACGCTGCGGAACCGGTAGGTCCGGCTCGAGCTGGAGACTTTCGCGAAAGACTACATGTGGGATTAGACTGCGCAAGGTGGGACTGCAAGCTCAGTGAGAGACCGTACCTCGGGCTACAATCACTTGGAATCGATCCCCAATAATTTGCGCGATAGTGGTCGCAAGAGAGCTCGATGGACCACCATTCTCGTCGAGTAGCTCTCCCATGATGACGGAGGACCAACAGGAAGCGTTGATCAAACCGAAGCTGTCCAATTGCTCCAACAAGTTCGGCCTGATAGGCATCTTGAGCTCGTCCGCGACTTGGTCCAAGTCGCCGTCCTCGATTCCGCTCGTGGCCAAGCGCGGCTCATGCTTTACAAGCTCTAATAGCACAGCTGGCGCGCGCGCGAGATGCGCGAGAAGGTGCATGTCGTTGATTACGATGCGCTTGTTTGTCCACGACTTTCGGACTAGCCACAGGAGAAAATGGACCGTGTCGTAGATGCCGTTGCTGTCAGGAGACTCTGATTTGATGGTTTGCACGGGAGCGTCGGAAGGGATAGTTCCCAGAAGCGGCTGCGCGATGACGTCGTCCGTCAAGATGTTCGCGAGCCATTCGAGATCGAGACCATGAGTAGGAAGATCGCCGAGAACATGCACTGTGGGCAGATGCCGCAGGAAGGCCGCGTAAAGCCCGCTAAAGCCGATGCAAGAGAAAGTCGACAACCCCTTTTCGTGGAGTGATGCTTGATTGCAGATCAGCTGGTTTGATTGGTCGGTTTGTTGCGCCCAGAATCTAATCGAGAGCTCGAGTTTGAGGAGACTGGGAATTCCCTGCGTAGTCGCCCGCAGGAGGCGAGCAAGGGACTGCGGATCGAGCCAGGCGACGGCGAGTACGAGAAGCTGGCAGAGTTTGCGCACGGGAGAAACTTCCTTGAGTAAGTGGGAGTGTTGCTCCACAGCGTGATCAACGACTCCTGAGCCCTGAAAGCTGTCCAGGTCTAAGTAGTCAATTGATTGCTCGAGTTTCGCAGCAAACACACGCAAGTTGGCCTCGTGCGGGAGCAGTGCCAGCGATGCCGCCGGAAGCAGGTGTTCGAGAAGCACAAAGTACAGCGAAACAACACGGTCGTATCCCAGTATTCCAGGCGCGACACGACGGTTTTGGCGCGCGTAGTCGTACTCGAGGAGCGCTCCGCTGTCAGATGGCCAATAGCACAGATAGTACTTGCGGACCCATCCGGGTGAAGGCGGCCCGTAATCAAGGATACGGCTGACCCAGATACGTTTCACGAGCGGAGATTGCGCGACGGCATGAAGATCGCGAGTTGTCGATCCAATGACGGTTTGAGGGCGAGCGAGCTGCAGGATCTGGGCAAGTATCTCGGCGGGGACCATAGAGAAGCCGCTGTGCTGATCGCGTTGCAGCGAGTCTATTTCATTAGTTTCGTTCATAGTTCATGGATCGTGCGAGCTGAGCGGAGAGCAAACAATTATTTGCCGCGATCAAAGTATGCCGCCACGCACGTGAGTGGCGCAA
Source organism: Blastocladiella emersonii ATCC 22665 (assembly GCA_025594325.1). Taxonomy (NCBI): domain Eukaryota; kingdom Fungi; phylum Blastocladiomycota; class Blastocladiomycetes; order Blastocladiales; family Blastocladiaceae; genus Blastocladiella; species Blastocladiella emersonii. The sequence goes on from JANHCV010000006.1 coordinate 1,930,225, forward strand.
CGCGGCCTTTGCGGGCAGTGCGACCTCCCATTCAGCGGCTCGCTGACGCGCGGGCAATGACGATTACCCTGACACCATTTAAGATTATACTTGAGGCACCTAAACGCTTCGCGTTTGGTTTTCAATCGAGGGCTAAAGCCCCCGCCACGTATGGTGCACAAGTGGTGGAGGTGCTGTCGCGTGCGTCCCGCACAGGAGATTTAGGTGATCGAGCTATGGAAATCGTGCTATTGATGGATTAGATGATGGAATACACTACGTTAATACTCTACTGTGTTTTCTGTTTCTTGGCGTTCTGTGAGCCGTCCTCGCCTCCAGCGCGTTTGTTGGCCAATCGCCGAAACCTTGCGTTGAGAGCATCGGACGCGCGCTTGGTGGCGACTAGCTTCTCAGCCGCGTGCTGACGCGTGAAGAGAATCGCGTCGTCGAGGAGCTTGGCGATGCGCGGGTCGCATGGTGCGATGGCTGTACCTTGATCGAAAGCGGTCTTGGTCAGCTCGTCGAGCATCTGGAGCCGCTTGTCCTCGGCCACTGCGAGTGGATCCGGCTTCATGGACTTGAGCACGGCTCTTGGGATCGGCTGAAGCACCCACAGGTACTTTGAGCGACGAAGCCGCGATAATGCCAAGTACAGGGAAGCGCCGCTGATGAGAAGACACTCCATGCCCGCGGGACGCGGATCTGCCAGGGCGAGTGCATTCTTGGTCACGCCTTGAACCCCGTGGACCGTCATGGCGAAGGCTAGCACCATCGGGTACTGCTCAATGTGCGCGACGACATGATTAGGATACTTGCTCCTGTTGGTCTTGGTGTTGTTGACAGAGCGGGAGCGAATCCCCCATTGTGCTGACGACCCGCTCTTGCGACGTGGAACCGCCCGCCATGTACAGGAAGTCCTTCTTCTCCACGGCAAGCGGGATGACCGTGTCAGGCCACGCGGCCGGCATGCCCGGGAAGCGAGGGCCACAAGGAGCGTCGGGCAGGTCGATCCACACGTTGAGTGGAGCGCGGGATGGCCGGTACATGTTGGACGCGGTTCGCGTGAACGTGGTCTCGGGCTTCCAGTCGATGTGGTGCACGACGCCAACCGCACCGTTCGCGCACGCCTTTGCTACGCACTGGTTGGTCTTGACGCGCATCTCCATTCCGACAAAGAGCTCGAGGATGGCCGGCAGTTTAGTCGTGGTTTCTGGCACTCCTCCAAGGCGGAACACGTCCTTGCCGCAGCTGGCAACGCGTTCACGCGTGCGGCGCCTATCACGCGGGCGCGTGATGTTGCCCTTGATCTGGAACACGATGCGGTTTGGGTTTGCTGCTGCGAGCCGCGTGTAGAGCAGGTTGAAGGCGTGGCGCGTGTGGTTGTCAGGCGCGATAACCGTGAGTCCGGGCTTCTTGAGGATCTCCTTGAGGACGTTGTTGCCGTTTTCGTCGACCTGCTGCTGAAGCTGAGCGGTCGTACGCGAGTTGATCAGGTCGCACAGCGTGTCCGACGCCTCGACGAGGCGGAGCGCGTCCCTTTCGTTGCCCCATGGTGGATCATTGACAAATCGGTTGCTCTTCACTAGACGAACAGCGCGTGTAGTGCGCCAGTACGCGACCTGGCCTCGATCCACGTGCTCGGGGACCGTCAATTGATTTGACGTCATGCGCAGGTAGAACGAGTCCGGCGCGTCGTTGAGCACAGCGGGCACCTTGTACAGGGCAGTTCCGTTGACGGGAGGCAGCTGTAAATGATCGCCAGCGAGCATGACGATGCACCCGCCGAATGGTTCGTCGCACCGCCGCAGGAGGCGCAGGTTCGCGTGGATACGGCCGAGTAAAGTCGCGTCGCACATGGGGAACTCGTCGATGACGACGCCGAGACGCCCTTTCCACGCGATGGCAACCGCAGGATCGGTACGCAAACGGGCCACGTCGGGGCTGTTTTCTTTCGGCCTTGGCGAAAAAGAGAACGCGGCGTGGATGGTCGTAACGCCAATGTTGGCGGCCGCGATCCCGGTCATGGCCATGACCATGAGGCACTTTTCCTGGTTCCAGGACGCGAGGAAGTATCGGATTGCATCGACGACGCGCGACTTGCCCGTGCCGCCCGAGCCGGTGAGGATGATCGGCGTCCGGTCCTTGCTCATGGGCAGGAGGGCCGTGGTGCGGAGTGCATGTTGGACGCCGTCGCGGCCCAACATGATCACGCTCTGCTCGGCCGAGGCCGCAGCGTCTGCGATACCCGCGTTGCCGCAGATGAAGGTGTCGATGAGCGGCATGAGGAAGAGCACGAACGCGCGGTGCTGCTCTTCGTTGAGGTTGAACTTGAGCGAGACCTGCGCGAGGCTCGCGTACGCGGGCGTGTGCACAGTGCGCTGCTTCCCGTCGCTCCACTCGTCGCCGCGTGTGTCGTAGGCAAAGTTGCTGATTGAGTGCGCGGCCTTGGTGACGAGGAACCGCGCGTGCGCGTCAGGATCCGTTGGCGTGGTCGTGAAGGCGCTGCGCCAAACGTCGACGGCTGGTCCGAGTTCTGGTTCGGGCACGTCGACGGCCATTTCCGGGTCGATACCATGCTGAAATGTGTTTGTCGAGGTTCCAGGTGGCACTGCGGGAACAATACCGATCATGGGTGGCTGCCCGGGCCCGGGAACGACAGGTACGGCGCCGACATGCGCGGTCGGATGACCTTGAGCCGCGGCAGCGCATAGTTGAGCCATGATCTTCTTGACGTCAGTCAGCGAGATGGGTGTCTCGAGGTACGGCGGCGGCGGAGCGGCGTTGACATCAAACGGCTGCACGTCAGGGAAGAGCAGGGTGCCCATCATGCCGTGGCCCATTCCAGGGATCAGCGTAGAGGTCACGCTCTCTATGCGCTCGAGGTTCGCCTTGGTTTCGCCGTCGTCGGCCAGGATGCCCTCCACGTCCGAGTTGACGATAGTCGGGTCGAGAACAATGTCATTCTCCGACTGACCGACGACGCCAAGCACGGGTCCGGCTCGCGCGACGCTGGCGGCACCGCGACGGCCGCGGTTCCTCTGCGACGTGAACGCGTCGGACTCGTCAGAATCCGACGACGACCCGGGCTTCCCCGGCGACGAGGCCTTCCCCTCGGCAGGCGTGCCGCGCACGATGAAGGGCATGCGGGCCGAGCTCAACGAGGCCACGGAGGTGTACCACGAGTGCATGCGCGACGGCCGCGAGAACTTTGTCAACAACCTCGCCGCGCACCAGGCCGCCCGCGCCGCGGCAAACGGCGTCGCATCGGGCGCCGCTGGTCATGGTGTGCAGCAGGTCGCCGCCTCGATTGCCGATTGCCGCGGAACCCGCGGCGCAGCAGCTCACCATCCAGCAGCCCGTCGACATCTCGGCCGCCGTCGTCTCGCCCGCCGCGGCGCCCGTGACGCAGGAGCACGCGATCCAGCCGCCCGCTATCGTGTCGCCCGCCATCAACTCGCCCGCCAACGCCAAGAACGCCGGCGGCAAGAACACCGGCACCAAAAAGTACGGCGGCTTCCCGAGCTGCGCGGACCCCATTTGGACGCACTCGTTCATCGCGATTGGCAGCATCGACAAGATCGTCGTGGGGGTGCCGGACTCGAACTCCGTGTCGGTCGGGTGCGACATGGACGACGCGGCCGCAGCTACGGCTCTGACAACCGCGGCGCTCGCGGCGTGCACGCCCGCCGCCATCGGTGACGACCAAGCCGGTGTCCAGACGTCTACCGCCAACGCGACGAAGCGCACGGCGGCGACCGCCGCCGCGGCCGCCGAGGAGGAGCACGAGGAGTGCGTCGTCAACGACGAGCACGAGGAGTGCGTCGTCAACGACGAGCACGAGGAGTGCGTCGTCAACGACGAGCACGAGGAGTGCGTCGTCAACGACGAGCACGAGGAGTGCGTCGTCAACGACGAGCACGAGGAGTGCGTCGTCAACGACGAGCACGAGGCGCAGCCCAAGCGGCGCCGCAGCGGCCGCCTGTCCTCGTCGACCTGATGCACTCGCTCCCGCCCCGACTCTGTTCATTCCCCTCGCGCAGACTCGCGCAGACTCTTGTTTCCTCCCGCACAAAGATATACTTTTCGTTCTCCTACGTTCACATCGCTCCGATCCTCTTGAACTCAGAAGCTCGCGAAGGCACGCGAGTCGGTGCAACGCGCTCCGCTCGCCCTTGAGTGGTTGGCGCCGCGCGGCGCTTCCGCGGGTTGGGCCGAGGCCGATCACGTGCAAGGCCAGGACGCGTTGCGCCACAGCAGTCACATGAGAAACGACGCGTCTGTCACGCGTTTTCGGGTCGCTCACGTGCATGGCGCTCACGTGAGCGTCGGCACCCTATCCGGCAGCGACCCGGTCTAGAAAGAGGGCTTTAGCCCTCGATAAGAGCTCATTCGCAAAGTGTACACCCCAGTGTAGATTTATTCCGCGCCCTCCGCGCGCCGGCCATCAGCTCTCCTCCTCTGGCGCCGTGTGCAGCGTGAGCCCGCCCGACTCGAGGAACCTGTTGATCTCGCGGAGCTCCTTGGGCATGGGATGCGAAATGAGGTAGAGCAGGGTGGTAAGGGCGCGGGCCTCGCGCTGCAGCTTGCGGATCGCGAGCACGACGTACGCGGCGAGGCACGCGCACGTTGCGAGGACGAGCGCGACGAACGTGAGGATGCACAGCGCCTGGCTCTGCGTGACGCGCTGGTTGAGCACGCCCTGGATCGCGCCGTCAATCAGATTTAGCCGTGCCGCAACGTCGTCAGCCAGGGTGGTGAGCAGCAGCCACTTGCGGTACACCTGGCTCGAGGTATCGGTTGCGTTGGTCGACGACAGGGCCATGAGGTCGATCACCTCGGACGCGACGTCGAGCATGCGCGACACCTCCGAGTTGAGCGGGAGACTCGCGATCGAGCGCGTGAATGCGATATCGGGCCGGTCGACGACGCCGTTGCAGTTGCTGGGCAGGGAACAGTCGCGCGGAAGGATGGTGAGCTCGCGCGTGTAGATGCGTAGCGTCAACACGAAGGACCGACGGGCTACAGACGCGCACGCGAGTGAGTGACTTGGCCATCCGCAAGTTTGTCATCGCCGTCTCGACCTTCACCGACCCCGCGGCGGCCGCCAAGCTGGCCGAGGCCCAGGCCGAGCGTGCACGTCGTCGCGAGTCGCACGCGTCGCTCGTCGCCTCCATCAAGCGCATGTCCAACGGGTCGCTCGCGTCGGCCATGCTCTCGGCCGCCGCCATCGAGGAGGCCGACGAGGACGAGGAGGCGGCGGCCGTCGCCGTGGCCAAGCCCGCGCCCGGCGCCCTCATGCAGGAGGACGAGCGCGCCACGGGCACCGTCGAGACCGGTGTCATCGTCGCGTACATCAAGGCCATGGGCGGCGTCGGGACCGTTCTGGTCATCATGCTGCTGCTCGCCCTCAACACCGGTGCCCGTCTCTTCACCGACCTGTGGCTCAAGGACTGGACACAGGACTCGTACGGCCTCTCCACCGACACGTACCTCTACGTCTACTTTGGCGGCGGTATCGGCCAGTGCTTCACGGCGCTCATCTTCGGCACCACGTTCGCCTTCGCCGGCGTTCGCGCATCTCGTTCGCTTCACCGCGAGGCCGTGTTCAGCGTCCTCCGCTCGCCCATGTCCTACTTTGACACGCACACCCTCGGCCAGATCGTCAACCGCTTCAGCAAGGACACCGAGTCGGGCGACAACACGCTGCCCGACGCCATCCGCCTGCTGCTCATCGCCATTGGTGGGACCCTCTCCACGCTCGGCCTCATGATCTCGGCGACCCCAATCTTCGCCGCCCCGCTCGTCCCGCTCCTCGTCGTGTACTGGTTCATCCAGCTCCTGTACCGCGCGACCAGTCGCGAGATCAAGCGCCTCGACTCCATCACCCGGTCTCCTCTCTTCTCCCTCTTTTCTTCCTCCCTCTCTGGCCTGTCCACGATTCGCGCCTACCGCGAGGAGACTCGTTTCCTCACGGCGAGCCGCGACCTCATCGACCTCAACAACCGGCCGTTCTGGATGCTCCAGTGCGCGTCGCGCTGGCTCAGCATCCGTCTCGAGTCCATTGGCGCCTGCCTCGTCCTCGCATCGGGTGTCTTCTCGGTCATGGCCGCCGCCAACGGCTCGACGTCGGTGGCCACGCTCTCGCTCTCGCTCAGCTACTCTCTGTCGGTCACGGGCGTCCTCAACCTCATGGTCCGCCAGGTCGCGCAAACGGAAGTCGAGCTTAACTCGGTCGAACGCGTGTCGGAGATCGCCTATCGCATCCCCCAAGAGCCGCCGCTCGTCACGGACGTGCGGCCGCCGTCGGCGTCGTGGCCCGAGCACGGCGAGATCGAGTTCAAGAACGTGACCATGGCCTACCGCGAGGGCCTCGACCCCGTGCTCAAGGACGTGTCGTTCACCATCCCCGCGGGCTCCAAGCTCGCCATTGTCGGCCGGTACGCCTTTTTCTCTGCTCGCTCGCTCGACTCGGCCATGAACTGACCCTCCCGCCGTGACCCGCGACTAGCACGGGATCGGGCAAGTCCACGACGCTCATCGCGCTGTTCCGCCTCGTCGAGCTCATGGAGGGCTCCATCATCATCGACGGCGTCGACATTGCCAAGATCGGCCTGCACGACCTGCGCAAGCGCATGAAGATCATCCCGCAGGAGCCCGTCCTGTTCTCGGGCACCATCCGGTCCAACATTGACCGCGAGGGCTCCGCCGACGACGAGCAGATCTGGGCTTGGTCCGTCTTCTTCATATCGCGCGGCTCGCGAGAACTCGGTCTGACTCGCGTGCCCGCCGTCGCGTGTGTAGCCTCAAGTCGGCCGGTCTCTACGACTACGTCCAGACGCTCCCCGAGAAGCTCGACGCACCCATCTCGACGGGCGGCGAGAACCTGTCGGTCGGCCAGCGCCAGCTCCTGTGCCTCGCGCGCGCCATGGTGCACCGCGCCAACGTCCTGGTCATGGTACGCGTCCGCTTCTCTTTGACTTGATTCGACCGCGCTACTCACTCGTTCCTCCCTTCGCAACGAATAGGACGAGGCCACGGCCAGCGTGCACGTCGAGGGCGACCGCCTGATCCAGACGGCCATCCGCCGCGACTTTGTGCACGCGACGGTCATCACCATCGCCCATCGGTACGCTCGCTTCGACTCGTTAACTGCTCCCGAATCGCAACTAACCCCTCATTCCGTAGCCTCAATACGATCATTGACTACGACTATGTCCTGGTGCTCGACCACGGCCGTGTCGCCGAGCTCGCGTCGCCCGCCGAGCTCCTGTCGCGCCCCGAGTCGCTGTTCACGGCGCTCGTCGACGAGACCGGCCCCGCCAACGCCGCGCTGCTGCGCCGCCTCGCCGTCGAGAAGAAGCTCGACCTCGACCTCGAGCTGTAGAAGCAATCAATACCCCATCCTGCTCGCGCCGTGGGCGAGCACGTCTTGAACTTTGTTGTCTTGTTTCGATAAATTATACGCCTGTCATGTATTGAAGTTCATCTTCGTGTGCGAGCTTCTTCAGCTTGAGTTGAGAACGCGAGCGACGCGACGCAACGCGCCACATTCGAGCGTGATCGTATCACTGATCTCGCTCGGCTTGCTGCACTCTGACCTCGCAAGGCTTGCTCGCCCTCCCTGCCCCGACCGCGAGCGCGGTCAATACGCTTGCTCGCCGAACCAAGTCCTCCGCCTCAAATCCCCGCCAAGTTCGTAGTGCAACAACTATGATCTGTGTACGAGTGTTCTCAAGTGCGACAACCTTCAATCCCGTTTGTTCGGCGACATGACCACGGACTCGCGCGAGAAGATCGACTCGGCCGCGCCAGTCCTTGGCACCGCCACCGCCGTGGCCGCCGATGCTGCGGGTTTCACGAGACACACGTCGCCCGAGACGCACACGAGCGCGTACGCCTGGTTCTTGATGGTCTCGTGCAATCCCGAGTGCTCGACGCGGAAAGCAACGAGCGCGTTCGTCGATTTAGGTTTTAGCACGCTTAACAAAGAAGGCCAAAGTAGCAACATAGCGTGAGGACACGCAAGAGCACGAAATCAGATCCAGTAGGTTTCACCACGGTGTTGAAAGGTTACCACACCAAGTAAGACAGGGATTACTGTTATAAAACCGATCATCATCTTCGCGGAGCGCGCGCGGAAGTCGCGCGTCATGGGGATTCCTCGGCAACGGTAAAGCAGCAACGGGATGCGAGTCGCGGGTTTGTGAGAGTGGGCCCAGGTCAGAGGTTTAAGATTAGGTAGCCGACGTGTTATCGCCATGGCGAGGATCGCTTTGATAAATGCCGTGTTCATCAGGGGCCACAGAGCAGAGCTGGTGGAGGCGGAGCGCACCGCCGGTTTTGATCGATCGCGCGCAGCTGAGCCGTTGCTAGGGGCTCCCGGGTTGCGTCAGGTGGGGTCACCACTCCGCCGCGAGACACTGTCTCCGCTTTTCGCGGCGCGTCGCGTCTCGCGCTCCCCCACCCACTTGCGCTCCCCTGCGGATCCGCCATGTATCGCTCCCAAACTCGACGCAATGAAATCCACGTGCTTCACTGCCGACCGTCGCGCCCACACTCGGCCGTAACCCGATGCATCCTCCAACCATGAACAAGCAGTGGACTTTTCGCAACATTGGGACGCACCCAAAGTATGTAAGTTCGTCAGAGACGGATCAATGTCCTCGTTGCCTGACTGAATCTCGGCGTGATCGCGTAGAGTCCCCTCGCACGGCTTCCGCGCCGTGAACGAGGACGAGCCGCGCGACGTGCTGCGCGAGTCGCGGCTCCTGCCCAAGGACCCGGCCCCGCCGGTCGGCGCATACACGTGCCAGAAGAAGCCCACCAACCGCAACAAGCTCGCCACGGACCGCGGTCTTCTCGATAATCTCGCCGCGTCATGCCTCGAGACAGTCCTCGTGACGCCCACGCGGCCCGCCACGTCGGGGTCCATGCACTTTTCGTCGCGCCGGCTGAGCCGCGTCGTCATTCCGAGCGAGGTGCTCGATGGCGCCAAGGCGACGCGGAACGAGGACGGGTCGCGCAACGTTTCGTCGCCGCGCGATCTGGGCTCGCGAAGCCGCCCCGAGAGCCGCGGCGGGAACGAGCTCGCTGGGATCGACGAGGATGGGGAAGGCGCATCCGTCCACCAGTCGACCGAGTCTGAGCTCCCGCTCGCTCGCCGGTACCGCGACATGGTCAAACCGCGCGAGACGGTCACCGAGGAGTCGACGGCGACCGAGTCCACGCAGCACGGCAAGGAGTTTGTTCTCTCGGGTTCGCACTCTGATCTCAACTGCATGCCGGCGACCACTAACCCCACGGGCTCATGTAGTCGTCGAGAACTTTGAAGAGTACCTCCAGAAGATCCCGTCGCTCGACCCGAACATCGAGGATCCCGGCCCCGGTAGCGGCGGCGGCGCGAACGGTGCCGTCCCGACCCGCGCGACCACGCCGCAGACGTACCTCGACCCGCACGGCAGTCTCGGCGAGGGCCTTTCCGTCGGCTCCGCTGCCGCGCCCGGCGGTCTCGCCAACGCCATGGGCTCGCAGCTCGCGCTCAACGCCATCTCGCCGGCATCCGAAAGCAAGCCGGGCTCGGGCGATGCGCAGCCGGGCGCCGCCGCATCCGGCTCGCACCTCCTGCACGCCGTCATGACGCAGCTGTACCCGTCGCTGCAGGCGAGCGCGCAGACGCCGAGCATGATCGTGCAGCCCGAGATCAACCCGCCCAAGGACCTGCTCGACTATATTGAGCGCGACCTGGGCATCAAGCTCGACCTGTACTGCCCCGCGTCGTGGTCCAACCTGCGCTCGCTGCCCGCCGACATGATCTCGGCGACCATTGGCGCGCGCCACCTGTTCAACCTCCCCGAGGGCAACGGGAGTAACTACCACCCGATCCTCGCCCAGCAGCTTGCCGCGCACCCGCGCTCGGCCGCGTCGGCCCGCGAGCGCGCGGCACAGGGCAAGCGTGCCTCAGCCGGAGCCGCTTCGCGCATAGGAACGGCTCGTGGCAAGGGCGGTGCGGCGGCGCCGGGTTCTCGTACGCCAGGCGCGCGATCGCCGTCGCCCTCGTCGCTCTCGCAGTCCAACGGGCTCCGCAACGGCAAGAAGCCGCTGCCGCCCGTCAACACGCGCCACGCCGCGGTCGTATCCCCGCCGCCGCCGCCAGCCTCGGCGGGCTCGCGTGCCTCGAACAGTGGCGGGAGGGGACCTGCGTCGTCCGCGGCATCCCCGATTCCGCCACCACACAGCCCGCCGAGCGCGCCACGCTCCACGCGCAGCCCGAGTTCCAGCGGGCGGCGGGCGAGCCTCGTGTCGACGCCGCGGTCGCCGGCCTCCCGCCGGTCCGGGACGCCAGGGCCGGCCGCCGAGGTCCCGCTCGTCGCGTCGACGGCCATTGACGAGCCCCTCGTCCGCGATCCAGTCGACGGCGCGCCATCGAACCCCGCCGCCGCCGCGTCGCCGTCCCGTACCGGCTCTTCCTCGGTCGCCACCTCGGCCGCCACCCTCGCGCGACCGACCTCGAGCGAGCTCGCCGCATCGGACCCCGTGGCCGAAGGTGGCGCACCAGCACCCGCCGACTCGCGACCCACGACGCAGTCGAGCACGGGCTCGTCGACGCGCTCGTCGCGGCACGGGAGCGCCGGGATCCTGACGGCGCCGCTGCGGCGCATCGGCAGCCGCAAGGCGAGCAGCGTGCGGTCGAGTCTCGGCGCCTCGGGTAGCAGCGGCGCGCGCGCGTCATCGGCGAACCTCGCCACGGACAGCGACGGGGTCCCGCGCCGCCGCATCCTCGTGCGCAAGCCGCCGCCTATCTACTACCCGCCGGTCCGCATCAAGGGCCAGGGCCGCCGCAATATGCGCCGCATGGACGATCTGTGTACGCCTCTCCACCTCGTCAGCCGTGCGAACCCGTTCTCACCCCCCGCCTCGCGCCGCCGCGTGTAGACGTCCGCGAGCACACGGTGACGCTCGACACGGACGGGACCCACAGCGATCGCCGCGCGCTGCCGGGCGCCGCGTGGTACCGCCCCGCCAAGGACTGGTTCGCGGCGAACCGCCGGCCCGTCGCCATGTCCAAGTACTCGGAGTTCATGCTGCAGCAGGCGCTGCGCCGCGAGACGGCCGCACACGACCTCCCGCTCAGCGTCTCGGCGCGCCTCGCGCAGCTGACGGAGCGGTCGCGCGCCGAGTTTGAGGCCCTTGAGGCGCGCTACTACGTCCCCGATGAGAACGCCGTGGGCGCGGCGGCTGAGGGCGGCGGCGGCGCAGCGGGCGATGGCGCGGCAAGTGGTGGCGGTGGGACCGGCTCGTCGTCTGCCGGGCCGCGCAAGAGCATCTCGGCGGCATCGTCCGCGGCCGCGGCCGAGATCCAGCGCCGGCGGTCGGCCGCCCCGAGCATGCCGCGCAGCGCGTCGCGCGTCAACGAGACGGTCTACGTCTAGCCAAGCGAGTAGAGCTAAGTGAATAGATGTATCGAATATCCCACGATCTGCCCACCCGTCAACCTCGTCACGGTGCCGTGGACTCCACCAGCGCCTCGATCCCAGCGGGCTCGACCCAGCGGAACCCGTTAGCCTCGCACGCCTCCTGCGTCGCGGCGTCGTCGGTAACCACGACGAACGCGTCCACGTCGCTGCCCGATTCGCGGCGGTGGTGCGCGAGAAAGTCGGCGCGGCAGTCGGTCAGCGCGTCCATCTGCTCGTCCGCGATGGTCTCGGGGGCAAGATCGACGGTGCGGAACGAGGGCGGCGGCGGCGTGGTCCCGGGGACGTGCCGCTGAAGCTCGAGGACGCCGCTGCCGGCCTGGTGCCGGATCTGCGCCTCGAACGTGCGAATCGCGTCGCGCGCTACGCTCGAGTACTTCTTGGACTGGTCGAGGTACTCGATGACTAGATGCGCGGGCGAGCTGTCAGCAACAAATTGGGGTGCAGTGGCAAGGGTGAGAACCGCGAACCGTAGAGCGGGATGAGGACGCGACACGCCTCGCGCTCGAGAACGCTCTTGAGCGCGCGCCACGCCGGGCTCGCCGCCTTGGGCTGGTTGCCGCGGAACACGTCGAGCGCCGGGACGAGCAGCCACGGCGCGAGCGACCGCGCGAGGTGCATCCCGGAGCTCCCGCGGACCATGCGCAGGGTGCCGTTGGTCGGCGTCGCGGGTTCGACGGAGAGCGCGGGCAGCACGTCGCTGAGCAGGTCCGCGAGACCCAGCAGGCGGCCGGGGTCGGAAACGTGCGCGTGCGGGACAGGCGTTGCGGTTCCGCTGCCGCCGCCGTTCGCGGACGCGGTGAATGGGGGCTCGGTGAGGATCGGGGCGAGGTTGGCTGCGTCGAGCCAGGTGGGGTAAAAGTTGGACATGCACCCGAGCTGGCACAGCAGCGCGTCGACGCCGAGGCACCACTGCGGCAGGTGGTCCGTGTCCACATTGTCCGGGTCGAGGAACTCGAGGAGCAGACGCAGATCCTACAACACCGACGGCGGTGAGTGTCGGCACGCCGATAAGCCGCAAACCGTGCCCGTACCGCTTCGAGATCGATGAGCCCGTCCGAGATCCTGCGCAGCTCGGGCGAAAGAGCGACAGCGACGATCGAACGCACGCGGCCGGGATTCGCGAGCGCCCACGTTGCGAACACGAGCGCGGCCTGCGCGTCAACGAGCGCGAGCCGTGCGAGCAGCGCCAGGGCGGAAATGTAGCGCAAGTGCCGACCAATCATATCGCCGCCGTCCTGGCCCTCGCCGGGGAGAAGCGAGCCGATAGTCACGGCGAGGATGATGGCGCACTCGGCGGGTGGGTGGGCACGGAGCGCGGCCGTGACCTGCGGCAGCCACGTCGCGAGCGATTCGGCGTACGGCGTGGCCGGCCTCGGCGGCGTCAGTTTGAGGGTGACAGGTCCGCCGCCGCGGAGCATCTCGGCGTGCAGACGCAGGAACGGCGGGCAGCGGTTGACGCGTGACTCGTGCAGGAGCTGCGAGTACAGGACCCCGAGGTTGTCGGTGCACACGGTGGCCGTGTGGCAGGCGCCGACGCCGCGCACGGCCCAGTAGGCGACCTCAAAGTCTTGCCCGCACTGCCGCTGGATCATGGCGAGCTGGCTGCACGGCCTACCTGCTCGTCGGACGCAAACGGGTGATCAGATCGGCGGGGATGCTAGGTGTTGACGATACAAGGCGTACCGCTCGGGTAGAGGAGAAGCGAGGATTGGTAGTACGACACGACGGCGGCCCAAGACGCCGCGGCCCGATTAGACGTGGTATGGACGTGTGACTGGCGGTACCGGGCTAGACGGCGCAGTGGGATCAGCGCTGGAGTGTTGTGAAGGCACTGGAGGGCGCCGTACCGAGATCACCGAGATAGACGAGGCAGCGATGGACCGAGACGGCAGCGCGACTTGCTTCCGGGTCGAGCAAGCGGAACCGGACGGCTACGCGATCGACGAGGCAAAAGTCAGACCGATACCGGCACCGCGACGCTAAAAGAGCGTCCGCGTACCCATGCCGGTCGAGAACTCGAGCTTAAGCTCGTAACGAGCGAGCAGCGTCTGAACGAGGCCGTCAAAGTACTCGGTCGCGCGGTCGAGGCACACAGCCAGATTGGTCGTGATCCGCTGCACATCCGGCTCGGCCGTCTAGATCCAACATGTCAACAGGCTTCCGCGACAGATGCGCGTTGCGGATGTGATGCGTACAGCGCGCTTCAGTTCGCCGCGCAGCACCTCAATCTCCGGGTAGAAGACAAAGCGCCAGACGCGGTCCTCGAACGCGCGCTCAACGAGCGCCGGTGCAGCGGGCGGCGACGGCGCCGGCTTCTGGTTACGCCGACCGCGCGAGGGCGGCGGCGTGGCGGTTCCGCTCGACGACAGGTCGCCCATGTGGCTCACCACGTCGGTCGTGGTCTCGGTGCACGCGAGGAGGATGGCGCGCTCGCACAGGTCGCGGAACTGCGGGCGCAGCTCGGCGAACTTGTCCGCGTCCGAGACCTCGTCGTGGGTGCTCGCGCGCGAGCGAGGGCGCCGCTCGGGCGTGGCCTTGCGCGAGCGGCTGGCCTCCTCGAGCGCGCGGAGCTGGATCTCGACCTGGTCGATGCGGGCGACGAGGTCCGGGAAGGCGAGGGTCGCCGGGTCCGCGTCCGCGGTGGGCGAGCGGCGGCGGCGGGGGTTCGGCAGCGACATGGTGGCGCGGCGGGTCAGGCTCGATACATCAAGTGAGGTCGCCCGCGGATTGCAGCAAGCGTAGGTGGTGCGGCAGCGGCGAGGAAGGATCCATGGGCGCGGCGTCGGGAGAGCGAGCGAGGCGACGGCCGGCCACGAGTTATTTATTTTTGCGCTCGAGAAGGACAACGCGCCGACTGCGCGCCGACCCGAGCGCCGACCGCCCCCTCTCTCCCGCAAGGATCCCCTGACCCGCTTGCAACGTAATCGACTCCCCGCAAACCGACGCCATGGTGCTCCTGGGCCTGTACATGACCGCCGAGACGGAGAATGTGGACCGCGTGGTGCCGATGCAGGAGCAGGACTGGGCGCTGACGGTGCGCTGCACGTCGTGCAACGAGGTCAACCCGGCCATCGTCACCGTGTCGGCCGACGAGACGTCCGACATCTCCGGGTCGCGCGGCGAGGCCAACCTGGTGATGCGGTGCAAGTTCTGCAAGCGCGAGGGCTCCATCAACATCGTGCCCAAGTCCATGACCGCCGACAACGCGCTCGACGACGGCAAGGCCATCGTGCACCTCGAGTGCCGCGGCATCGACGTCGAGTCGTGGCACGCCCGCAACGGCTGGAAGGTGTACGCCGCCGACTCCAAGACCACGTGGCTCGACGCGGACCTGTCCGACGACTGGTTCGAGGTCGACGAGAAGACGTCCAACCCCGTGTCCATCTCGGACGTGCAGACCTCGGTCAAGCGCGTCAGCGGCAAGTAAGCTCGCGCGTCGTTGTGGGGCCGTCGTGATCGGCCGAGTGTGTAGAGTGAATGAATGGCAACCTGTACTTTTAGCCAACCTCTTTCTCGCCTGCATCCCAACGAGTTCTACCAAGGCGAGGGCCGTGTATTCCTCCACGCGGACACGCCGAGCACCATGGACACGAGCACGGCGGCGAACCAGACGTTGACGAGCCCGGCCTCCCACTCGAGCGCGGCGGCCGCGGCCATCTCGGCGCTGCTCCCGCCGTGGCGGTTCCTGCGCGCGGCGCCGAGCCCGGTGCCCCACTCCCACAGCACGGCGCGCAGCCGGGTCGGCTCGCGGCCCGCCTCGCCGGGCGCCGCGTCGAGCGACCGCACGCACCACGCGCCGTCGAGCTCCCAGCAGTAGGTCCAGTAGTTGACCGTGACCACGGCCGCCGCGACCGAGGCGCCGGCCCGGAGCGCCGCGTGCCGGTACGCGTGGCCGGCCGCGGTCAGCAGCGTCGCATTGTAGAGGGCGAGCAGCGCGTCGTTGGATGCGGCCGACAGCGCCGTCAGCGTCGACCAGTACACGGCGTGCACGAGGAACGGGACCAGGTGCACGGCGCGCATGTGCGGCCACACGCGCGGCAGCCGCGTCGCGAGGAGGAGGAACAGGACGATGGCGGCGGCGTGGTGCAGCGCCATTGTCGGGAACTGAGCAGCGAGCCGGGTTCTGAAGATCGCGGGAGGATGAGTGCGGGCCGATGGGAAAGAGAGGAACCGCGGAGAGCGTACAGCGCGAGCTCGGCCATGTACAGGACTGCGTGCGAGACGAGGTAGGCCTGGAACAGTTGGCGGCCGAGCAGGCGTATCGATTCGGGCGTAGCGCGCCATGGCGGTCGGTACTGCTCTTGCGTGGCCTTGGTTGGCGGCGGAAACTCGCCAGGGAACGCGTCCCCATCGCGGTATCGCAGCCGGCGCGGCTCATCGGCGGCCGATGGAACGCGGGATCGTGGTGGAGGTGGCGGTGGAGTAGCAGGTACTGGTGGGTCCTCGCCGCGGTGGTCGCCGAGGGCCAGTCGGAGCAGAAGCGGCGACTTGGTGGCGACGCAGGCCACGAGGACGGCGAGGGCCACCACGTTGAAGCGGACGTGGAGCGGCGTCGGGAACATGGTCGACTGCGGCGGCTCTAGCGTTGCATGGTGCGGTGCATGGTTGACGTGCAAGAGCGCGGATGGTGGCATCGCACCGGCTCAGCTGGCGCGCTCGCGTCGACGCGTCGTCGGCCGCGAGACACCGGCCACGTGCGCAGTGCGAGACAACTCCTCTCCTCAACTCATTGGCCTCATGCCTCGGCAATCCCTCGAAGAGCTAGGCCTGAGCCCAAGCCAGCTGCCTCGCTGTGCGAGACGCGGTCGCTGTGACGAGTAGCCTCGCGGTGGCCCTCTGTGTGTATGCGGCCTCAGGGACGAGACGTGCAGGCCCCTCGGCAGCCCATCGCAAGACTCGCCACGCCCTCCCACAGTCGCTGAGTCCACCAAGTCGACGGTGGCCATGACCATGGCCGCGGGCTGCTGCCGATCGCGGAGTAGAGGTGCACGTGGCCGGGGAAAGCGATGGAAATTTGTCGCAGCGCGGCGCAGCGAGCGAGGGACCGGCGGCCTCCGACCTCCGAGCATCAACACGGCCCTCCCCCTCCCCTCCCTCGCCCGCTTCCCTCGGCACCCAACTCATGGCGTTGGCGTAGACTCGAAACAACGCATTCACACGCATCGACCACCGCTCGCTCCCGCTGCCCTACCCGCAATGATGCTCGCCGGCCACCTTCCGCGCGCCGCCGCGGGCTCGCGCTCGGTCCGCGCGGCCCGCGCCCTCCGCGCCGCTGCCGGGTCTCGGTCGCGGTCGCGGCCTGCCCTCGCTGCTGCCGCCGTGGCCCAGTCGCCCGCGATCGCGGCCAAGCGCGGGTTCCACGCCACGGCCGCCCCGCTCGCGCCCAAGCGCGACTTCTACGATGTGCTCGGCGTCGCCAAGGGCGCCTCCGAGAAGGAGATCAAGCGCGCCTACTACCAGGTACGAGCTGCTCCGACGAGAAACCCATCCGTGGACGGCGAACCGACCTATCATCGACCCGTGTAGCTCGCGAAAAAGTACCACCCCGACACCTCGTCCGAGCCCAAGGCCAAGGAAAAGTTCGTCGAGATCCAGGAGGCCTACGACATCCTGTCGGACGCGTCCAAGCGCAAGCAGTACGACTCCATGGGCCACTCGGCGTTTGATCCGAACGCCGGCTTCGGCGGCGCGGGCGGCGCGGGCGGGTTCGGTGAGGCCGGCGGCTTTGGCGGGCCCGGCTTCGACCCGACCGACCTCTTCAACCAGATGTTCGGCTTCGGCGGCCGCGGCGGCGGCGGCATGGGCGGTGCCGGCGGCGCTGGTGCGCGCTCCGCGCCCGCCGAGCCCGTGGCGACCGAGCTGCACATCTCGTTCGACGAGGCCGTGCACGGGTGCAAGAAGACGGTCTCGCTGGCCCTCAACACCCAGTGCGCGCCGTGCACCGGGTCGGGCCTCAAGCCCGGCACCAAGGTGTCGACGTGCCGCGTGTGCCGCGGGTCCGGCAGCCAGCTCTTCTACCAGGCCGGCTTCCAGGTCTCGGCCATGTGCACCGCGTGCGGCGGCACCGGCCGCACCGTCCCGCCCAACTCGTCGTGCGGCGACTGCCACGGGTCTGGCCTCAACCAGACCACCAAGACTATCGTCGTCGACGTGCCCGCCGGTGTCGACCAGGGCATGCAGATCCGACTCGCGGGCAAGGGCGACGAGGACGCTACCGGCCGCGCTGGCGACTTGTACGTGCGCATCCGCGTGCGCCCGTCCAAGATCTTTACCCGCCGCAACAACGGTACGCTTCTCTCCTTCCCGGCGTCGCGCGACACCCAATTCTGACTCGTGCAACACCCTAACGTAGACATCCTGGTCAACACCAAGATTCCGCTCAGCACCGCGATCCTCGGCGGCACCGTGCGCGTGCCGACCGTGGACGGCGACGTGGAGCTCAAGATCCCCGAGGGCACGCAGCCGGGCGACACCAAGCTGCTGCGCCGCCGCGGCGTGCCCAACGTCAACTCGCCCGGCCAGCGCGGCGACCAGTACGTGGAGCTCAAGGTCGACATCCCCAAGGAGATTGACCCCGTGCTCAAGGCCAAGCTCGACGACGTGCTGGCCGAGATCGAGGGCCGCAAGAAGCCGGCCGCCTCGCCACCACCATCCGAGGAGCCCAAGGCCAAGGCCGAGGCCGAGGAAAAGGCGGCGGCGCCAGAGACCAAAGAGTCCGAGAGCAAGTAATGTATTGTGTCCTGAACCCGCACGCCTGGCCTCGCTGCGCGCTCTTCTTCAGCCCGTGAAACTGACCGCGTACCCCGCTCAATTAGGTCGCACCGTACGAGTACCCGCCGTCGCCGCAGCGACACATCATCAGCCAAGTCGGCGCCGTCGTGGTCCGAGCGCGTATCTGGCTGGGCGCGCGGCATGGCGGACCGACTCAGCAACAAGTCCTAGTTCCCCTGTTGCAAGCACACTTTTGACCCCTCTAGCTTATAAACCTCTCTCTCTACTTGATTCGCGTCTACTAGTGATGGTATCGGAAGTGTCTATGGGAGTGTAGTTACGGCTTTCGTGCGACGACTAGGGCCCGTGCGACGGTCGCTTGATCAGGCCGGGCAGCGTGGGCGAGCCCGCGGCCGAGCGCACCTCGGGCAGGCTGCTCGAGACGGCGTTGGTCCCGACGTCGGGGACCCCCGTCCCGATCGTCGCCGGGAGCCACGCCTCGCTCATGTCGCCGGCCGAGGCGACGCGGCGGTACCCCGGTCCGGCGGCGCCGCCATCGCTACCGCCGAGACCGTCGAGCTCGAGCTCGGGGTTGTCGCGGCGCACGATGGCCTGGACGTGGCGGTACAGCCACACGGTGAGGCCGATGCCGACGAGCACGCTGACGACGAGGAAGGCGGTTTTGGCCGGGTGCTGCTGCTGCGCGGGCGACCCGTCGTGGCCAGTGCCGCCGGCAAACGACGAGATGGAGGCGCCAATGTAGATGTGGAGCAGCGTCTTGGGCAGCGTCAGCGCCGTGGCGAGCGCGAAGGTGCGCAGCGGGAGGTGCGTCGTTGCGAGCAGCGCGTTGGTGAAGTTGAACGGGTACGGGGCGAGCCGGATGAGGAGGATGAGCTACACACAACGAGCGCTGGTCAGCTTCGCCGCAGTGTGAACCGGACTCGGGAGCACGGACCTTGAGCCCGCGCTTCTCGATGGTATGTCGCAGCGCGCGCGCCATGGGGTACCTCCGCATGGCGCGGTGAGCGTGGTGGCGGAGAAAGTGGCGCGATGCGTAGAAGCACGAGCAGGCGCCGAGCATGGCGCCGACGAACGCGGGGGGGAAGCCGTTTGGGAAGCCGAAGATGTAGCCGCACAGGTACAGCGTCGTCGAGTAGCCCATGATGGGCGGGAACGAGGACGCGACGATCAGCCTACCGCGGTGCTTGGAGCGTCAGCGGTGCTCGGGCGGGGCGCGAAGGAGCGGTCAAGCGTACATGATGCACAACAGCGAGCCGACGACGGGCGATCCCCGAGCAAAATGGGCAAACTCGTCGAGCGCGGCCAGGATCTGCGAGTAGAAGGCGGCGAGGACGAACAGGCCGGCGAGACCCGCGACGACGGCGACGAAGACGGTCGCACGCGGGTAGCGCGACCACGCGGGCGGCTCGCCATCGCCGAGCGAGAGCGTGCTGGAGAGAGTGCCCATTCCGGTACGCAAGGACGACGCGCCGAGTCCTCGCTGCGGTGGTGGGTCCGCGCCGTGGTGGAAGACGGGCAGGATGGGGACGGACGTGGACCGCATCATGAGAGACTCGAGCCGCGCGGGCAGTGCATGGGATGATTCATGTGGCCGCGGCAGACCGTATTACTGAGGGGAGCTTGTGCAGGAGAGGAGAGCTGGTCGCGAACAGCCGGCCGCGGGGGTGTGGCGGGTGGCACTGGCCATGCGCACGTGGCGCACGGTCACGCGAGCGGGCGCGACGCGACGCGACGCGTCTCCCGCCTCGTCTCCCCCGCCCGCACCGACCGCGCCGCACGCACTTCCCTTCCCGTCGTGGTTCCCGGCCCGCGCCGACAAGGAGACCCGATTGGCGCCGCGCGCGTGACGGGCGCGCGTGCCGCCGTTGCCGCCGCGAACCTCGATCCAGCCGGTCACTGGACTCGGAGGGCTCACGGCGGGGAGCGGCGGGACGTGAATTTGCGCCAAGCCGGCCGCCTCTTTGCGCGGCAACCCGCCTCGGGCGCACCGCGCGCGCCACGACGGGCGGGAGACGCCGCGCCTACTAAACCGCCGTCCGCTCGCGCCGACCCCGTCCTCTCCTGCTCACCCACGCGCCGTCCACCCTTGATCCGGCCCCAACGACCTGCAAGATGGGAGGTCCGCACGCAGCTTCCCCCGAATGTACTCGATCCGATGGATTGCTGACATCCCGTGGCCCCGTCTAGTCTACTACCACGGCGAGGAGGAGGTGAGCGTGCAGCTGTTCTCGTCGGGACCCTACGTCTACACGGCCAAGCCCGACTCGTCGTTTCTGTGCCGCCAGTGTGGCCAGGTCCTCGACACGCCCTACCGCAAGCGCGGCACCCCCGGCGGCATCGCCACGTCCAACGGGGGCGCCACACCGCTTGGCTCGCACACGCCCGGCATGCACAATGGCAGCGGCTACCTCGCCCAGAGCAACAACAACACCAACGAGGCCCTCGCGGCCGCCGTCTCGGGCGCCGCCTCGCTCGCCCCGCCGTCGGCCGCCCCGTCGGCCGCTCAGACCCTCGCACGCACGCCGACGCTCGACGAGGACACGGCGCTGCTGCTCCCGATCCCCAAGGCCTTCCCCGTGTGCCACACGTGCTACCTGCGCATCCCGTCAAGCGTGCGCCCGCAGTTCGTGCCCGACAAGCTGATGCTCCACCACCTGCAGCGCCTGCTCGTCCTGTGCACCAACCAGCCCAACGGGTGCACCGCCGTCGTCACGCGCGAGAACCTGCCCGTCCACCTGCAGACCGAGTGCCCCTACACCGAGGTGTCGTGCATCTTCGCCAAGTTCGGATGCGCGACCAAGGTCCAGCGCCGCGAGCTCAAGGGCCACGAGGCCATGTGCCCGACCCTGCTCGGCGCCGGCCAGGGCGGCATGGAGTCGGCCGCCATGCCCTACACGCTGCGCGAGCTCGACCGCCTCGCCGCCATTGCCCGCGACACCCAGCGCCGCACCCGCGCCATGGACTCGTGGATGGACGAGGTCGACGACGCCCTGCGCAACCTCTCGGTCGACCGCGACCCCGAGGTCCTCGAGTGCTACCGCCAGCGCCTGTTCGAGCGCACCGTCGTCGTCCCGAGCGTGCCCTACGACGCGCCCGCCGGCACCCCGCTCGGCATCCAGGTCATCGACATGCGCCGCGCCGCCCTCGACCTCTCGCGCGACCTGCTCCCGCTCGCCGGCATCCTCGAGGTCGTCGAGTCGCTGTACCTCAACCGCTGCGTCGACCTGTGCTCGCTGCGCATCGCCGGGTTTCCCGCGGGGCCCGACCTCGACGCCGTGTGGTCGGCCCTCGCCCGCCTCGCCAACATGAACACGCACCTGCGCGTTCTGACCCTCGTCCTCGGCGCCGACACGGTGGCCGCGCCCAAGACCCCCGACGCCCTGCGCGACGTGTTCCTCGCCATCTCGCACCACGCCGAGTCCGGCCTCGCCACGGTTGAGCTGCGCGTCGAGGGACCCGAGACAGACCTGCGCCGCCGCGTCGTCGAGGTCGCCGCCGAGTTTGCGCCCAAGCTCCTGCCCGGATGCAAGGTCGTGTGCATGGTCCGCCCCGCCGGCGGCGCGCTGAGCAAGCGCCCGTCCGTGGCCGCCGGCGGGCCTGTCGCCGCGGCAGCCGGCCAGGTCGTGACCATGGCGACTGGCGGCGAGAGCGGGACCGCGGGCTCGGCGGGGATTTGATTTTGGTTCTGTGATGAGACTATACATACACTTGAGAAGTATGTGCGCCTCGAGATGGGCACGGACGCTTCGTTTCGTTCAGCGGCCAAGCGTTTTCGCTTTCGTGGCCCGCGGATCGCTTGCACCATTGCCCAACGAGGTAGCCCTGACCTGAATGTATTTTATCGGTCAGGCGTGTGAAGGATGACCGGAGTTGAGCGCGTGTCCTGCGGGTGGACCAAAGGTCGGAGAATCGCCTGGAAGGCAGCGGATGTGGCGCAGCGCGCGAAGCGAGTCGCCATGAGCGACGCGTCGCTCAGCCACTCCCGACGCGTCGCTCAGCCACTCCCGACGCTCCTCCCCGTTCCCGACTGACAGCCCATCTCGCGAGATAACTCGACAGAAAAATACTCTTATTGGATAGAAAACACCAAGAAACAGGCGAAAATAGCGCAAAAATCGCTAAATTAGTGCTTGGGGTGGCGGAAGTTCTTGCCAGCGTACACGGCCCGATCGCCGAGTTCACTCTCAATGCGCAGGAGCTGGTTGTACTTCGCCAGGCGCTCCGAGCGGCACGGAGCACCGGTCTTGATCTGGCCGGCGCACTAGAGGGGGTTGACGAACGAGTTCGGGGAGGGTCAGTGACATGTCCGTGGTCACGGCGGGTCGGTTCGCGGCAAGCGGGCGAGGGTTGACGCGAGGGGTGGCGACGACGTCGGGGGTGCTTCAGAAGAACGGGCGAGTAGAGGAGCGAGTGGGTGGGTATGGGTAGAAGGATCGAGCCAAGGGAGCTTCGACGTCGGAAGACGCGAGAGATGCCACGATGAGGAGGTCGGTGCGCAGCGAGGAAAGGCGAACGTACCAGACCAACGACGAGGTCGGCAATGAAGCAGTCCTCGGTCTCGCCCGAGCGGTGGCTGACCATGACGCCCCAGCCGTCGCCGCGCGCGTCGAGCGCCGCGTTGATCGACTCGGTGATGGTGCCGATCTGGTTGATCTTGAGCAGCAGCGCCGAGCACGCCTTCTTCTCGATGGCGGTGGCGATGCGCTCGGGGTTGGTCACCGTCAGGTCGTCGCCGACAATCTGGGTCTTCTCGCGCAGCTTGCCGTTGAGGTGGGTCCACGACTCCCAGTCGTCCTGGTCGAAGGGGTCCTCAATCGAGACGATCGGGTACTCGGCGGCGAACGACTCGTACAGGGCGGCGAGCTGCTCGCCCGTCAGGTAGGTCGACGGGTCCGACTCGGCGTTCTTGAAGTCGAGGTCGTACTTGCCGTCCTTGTAGAACTCGGAGGCGGCCACGTCCATACCGATCTCGATCTGCTCGGTGTAGCCGGCCTTGGCGATGGCCTGCTTGAGGAGCTCGAGGCCCTCCTTGTTGTCCTGGATGTTGGGGGCGAAGCCGCCCTCGTCGCCGACGTTGGTCGCGTCCTGGCCGTACTTGGCCTTGACGACCGACTTGAGGTGGTGGAAGACCTCGGAGCCCATCTTCATGGCCTCGGTGAAGGAGGAGGCGCCCGTGGGCAGGATCATGAACTCCTGCATGGCGAGCTTGTTGCCGGCGTGCGAGCCGCCGTTGATGACGTTGAAGGCGGGCACGGGCAGGACATACTTGTCGGCGACCTTGCCGTAGGCGAGGGCGTGGATGTGGGCGTAGAGGGGCAGGCCCTTCTCGGCGGCGCCGGCCTTGGCGATGGCGAGCGAGACGCCGAGGATGGCGTTGGCGCCGAGCTTGGCTACGAGGGGGCAGTGAGCGGGTGGAGGGGATCAGTTGGACGGTCCAGGGACGGATGGGTGGGGATCAGGGTGCGAGGTGTGATAGCAGCGAGGTGGGCGGGCGAGCGGGCGGGGGTCGCGGCGGGCAGGCTATCGCGTCGACGCGTCTCGAAACAGACGCGCGGCCGGTATCGCGACTCTGCCGCAGACTCGATACGCCTGCAGGCGAGCAAGCCCACACGACCGATATGATCCACGCGAGCGAGCGGGCGCGCGTGCGACAGCCAGCCAGCCGATACCCGACTCGTCGGCATCAGCGCGGAGCGAGGGGCGCGATCGCGACGAGCGAGGGGCGCGATCGCGACGAGCGAGTCGCCGCAACAGCGACACGGGCGGCAGGAGCGGGACGGGCGCAGCGTACACTTGTTCTTGGTGCCGTCGAGGGCGAGGAGGATCTCATCGGCCTTCTTCTGGTCGGTCACGTCGAGGGGCGGCGACAGGGCAATGAGGTGGGGGCCGATGATGTCGTTGACGTTGGCGACGGCGGTCTTGACGCCCTTGCCCATGTACTCGGACTTGATGTTGTCGCGCAGCTCGAGGGCCTCGTGCACGCCCGTCGAGGCGCCCGAGGGCACGGCGGCGCGGAACAGGCCCTTGTCGGTGATCAGGTCGACCTCGACCGTGGGGTTGCCGCGCGAGTCGAAGATCTGGCGGGCGAGGACCTTCTTGATAGCCATGGCGAGGAGTGAGGGGTTGCGTGTACGTGGGACGGGAAAGCTCCGTGTCGTAGACGAGGGCGCGAGGAGCGAGGGCGGTGCGGGGGGCGGGCGCGCTACTTATACGGCGCCGGGTCGAGCGTGTGGAGGCTTTGGGGGCGGCGCGCGTTGGTCGGGTCGCTCGACGTCACTGACCGGCGCGCGCTTTGGAGCCTGCTGCTCCAGAACCGTCTGCGCGTTTGCCCGTGCGCCTGCGTGCGGGTCCCGGGATTTTCCGACACGTCTCCTCGCTGTCTCGCGGCCACCGCGCCACCGTGGCCGCCGCCAGAGGTACTATACCGCCGCCTCGGGGCACCCACGACGACGACGCGACGACGCGACGGCGGCGCGGTCGACGGCAGCACGGTGGCGCGGCCAGAGGATCGGCGGCGGCACGATTCCTGCGCGGCGGCGCACGTGCGGGGCGCGCGGCAACCCAAACGTGTCTCCCGCTGTCTCACGCGTCCTGCGCGCCATGCGGGGCGACGCGTCGCGTGCAGGACGCGTCGCGCTCACAGTCGCTGCCGCCCCGCCCCACCTCCGCCAAGGAGGCAACTCCTCTCTCACCCAACGCTGCACGCAAAGGTCAATCTCAACGCAGCGACCACCATGCATCCGCGCCACGCGCCCCCGACCTCCGCCGCCGCCGCTGTGCCCACGGCGCGCCCCGGCGACACGCTCGCGTGCAGCGACCTCGAGGCGACGCTCAAGGTGGCCGTGGTCGGGTCCGGCAGTGTGGGCAAATCGTCCCTTATTCGCCGCTTCACGCGCTACGGTGAGTTCAACCCGACCTACAAGAAGACGGTCGGCGTCGAATACGCCGAGCGCGTCGTGGCCACCAAGCACGGCGACGTGCGCCTGATGCTGTGGGACACGGCGGGACAGGAGGAGTTTGACGCCGTCGCGCAAAACTACTACCACGGGTCGCACGCCATCCTGCTCGCCTTCTCCGTCACCGACCGCGGGTCGTTCGTCAGCGTCGCCAACTGGAAGCGCAAGGTCGACGCCGTCCTCGGCCCGGGCAACGTCACCATGCTGCTCGTCGCCAACAAGGTCGACGAGCTGCCCGCCGACGGCACCCTGCCCGGCGGCATGGTCTCGCTCGCCGAGGCCCGCCAGCTCGCACAGGACCTCGCCGTCGACCTGTTCCCCGTCTCGGTCAAGCTCGGCACCAACGTCGAGGACGTGTTCGCCATCCTCGCCAACCGCCACATGGACCGCGTCACCGCCGCCGCCACCATCACGTCGCGCGTCGCACCCGCCGCTCCGCTCTCGTCCTCGGCGGCCGCCTCGGCCTCGGCGCCCGCGGGTACCTCCAAGCTGCGCAGTATGGGTATCCCGCATGCTCGTCCCTCCTCGATCCTGCCCACCGGACTCACTCGCCCGCCCGCCTCGTGTAGCGTCCAACGACTCGAAGCTGTCAGACCGCACCACGGGCTTCGCCACCAGCGCATCGCTCGACCGCGACCGTGCCTCGGCCCCGCTCGCCCCGCCACCGTCCTCGTCGGCGGCCAAGCGCGCCTCGGTCTCGACGCCTGTGAGTGCACCACCACCGCCGCTCGTCTTCTCGGCCGACGCGGCCGCCGCCAAGCCGCACGCCGGCCGCCGTCCTGGGAGCGGCCGCGCCTCGCTGCCCGCGGCCCTCGACGGGATCAAGGGCCTGTTCGGCAGCCTGCGCGACCGCGCCGGCCGCTGACCGCCGCTGCTACGGCAAACCGTTCCGCTCCTCCTCTTCAATAGACACGCACTCGTAGACTAGCGATAGGCAAGAACGCAAACGAGAGATGAATTTCAAGGGCAGGGAAAGCAAACCAAACAGACAAAAACCGAC
Source organism: Blastocladiella emersonii ATCC 22665 (assembly GCA_025594325.1). Taxonomy (NCBI): domain Eukaryota; kingdom Fungi; phylum Blastocladiomycota; class Blastocladiomycetes; order Blastocladiales; family Blastocladiaceae; genus Blastocladiella; species Blastocladiella emersonii. The sequence goes on from JANHCV010000006.1 coordinate 1,956,366, forward strand.
TCACTCGCGGACTGGCCGGCGCATCGCCATCGCCATCGCGATCACGCCGTGGGCACCGTTCTGGACCTCAACCGGAACTTGAGCGGCGGCGTCCGGTTCTCGGCCTCGCGCGCGTCGTCGAGACTGCGGGGCGTCGGCGCTGCGACCGCCGCCAGTGCCGCGGGAACCGGGACGCGGCGCTGGGGCGCTTGCCCGATCACGATGGGCGGCTCGGGCGTGTAGTGCACCACGTCGATCTCGGCGTCCTCATCGACCTCGTCGTCGTCCTCGTCGGCCTCGGGCTCCGTCTCGAGATCCGAGTCCTCGACCGTGAATACCTGCCGCGCACCGAGCGACACGGCTTCGGGCGTTGCGCCCGTCACGAACGCGGTCCGCTGCGCCGGCGTCTTGGCCGCGACCGCGGACAGCGCGGACCGCCCCGAGAACGCCGGCGCCTTGACCGGTGCGGCAGCCGCGGTAGCGCCGCCGCGCGGGACCGCCGGCGAGGGCGACGCGGGGACGCGCACGACGGCTCGCCGGGGCAGCGGCGGTGCCGAGGGCGGGATCGCCCCGCGCCCGCCGGCGTGCTTGATAGCGGCGGCGACAGCGGGCAGCGGGACCGCGAGCATGGGCGAGTTCTTGACGACGGGGAACGGGAGCCGCGTCTGGCCGGGCTCGAGCTGGCCGAGCTTGCGCGCCTTGTTGAGCTCGCGCTTGGCGCGGCGGTCCGCGGCGGCGCGCTCGAGCCGGTCGAGCTCGGTCGACCACCGCGCCACAATGTCGTCGGCGTCGCCCAGCAGCACGTGGTCGAACACGTCGGCCCACTCGCGGCCCATGGGCGTGCGGTTGACCAGGATCACGCGCGGCGCGCGGTGCTTGGCCGCCTTCTTCTTGGGCGGCGGCGGCGCGGGCGGCGGCATGGTCGCGGCACGGCGTGTGGCTCCGCTGCGCGTGCGGCGCTCGGGCGATGAGGATGCCGCGGTGATGTCGGCGAACGGCAGCTCCTCGTCGTCATCCTCCTCCTCGTCGCTGCTCTCGGCGTTGGCCGCCTGGCGCAGGCCGGACCGCCCGGACCTGTTGGCGGCCGTGGCGAGGTCGCGCACGAGCCGCTTGATGCCGTGGACCTTAAGCGACGTGCCCATCACGATGACGAGGTCGGGGCGGCGGCGCACGTCGCGCGAGACCACGTCGGCGATCGCGTCGCCGTACGGGTGCGCCTCGTTGTACAGGACCACGTCGGGGCGCAGGGTGCCCGTGGCGCGCGCGCGTTTCCCCTGGGCAGCGCGCTGGGTGGCCTCGGCCGCGCACGTCGGGCACGCGGGCGCGTCGCCGTCGCTGAAGACGGCGGCCAGGTCAGACGTGAACGGGAAGGTCGCGCGGCACAGGTTGCACCGCACGGCCGACAGCGTGCCGTGCAGCTGCACCACCGTGTCGGCGACCGTGGGCGCCGAGAGCTTGGCCGTGACGCTGGCGCGCGGCGGGCTCGAGCCGGCCGGCGCGTCCGACGAGAGCGAGATGGACGACGAGAGGCCGAGGTCGCTCATGCCGAGTGTCGACAAGGGCGCCGTGTCGTCGGACTGCGAGTGCGGCGGCGACGGCGGGACGGCCGAGGCCGCAGACCCGGCGGCGAGCCCCGCAGGCCGGGTGGGCGGGACGGGCGCGCCGACACCCGCGCGGTCCTCGAGCCCGTCAATGTTCTGGGTGTAGCAGCGCAGCAGCTTGCCCGAGGAGCTGAGGCGACGCAGAAAGTGGTGGGCGGGCGTCGGGCGAGCGTCCTCGGCGGCGTCGCGCAGGCCCGCCATGAACGAGAAGAAGAGGCGGGTGGTCGGCTCGGCGCGGAAGACGCCGGCGTCGAACAGGTCCTGGCCCTTGACCACGGTGCCCGGCGGCGCGTGCGTCTTGGCGAGGCGGTAGAGGCCGTCCTCGGAGCGGAAGTCCTACGTTGGGTGGTGGCGAGGGGACGAGAGTGAGCGAGGGGCGTGGGACGAGGGAGAACGGGACGGTGTATGCAGTCGCCTCCGTCTCCGTAGACTCCTGAGCGAGGAGAATCCCGTACAGGGATACCGGCCGAGACCGAGATTCCGGCGCCGGCAACCACGGCGACGCGCTTGGCGGCGTACAGCGCCTCGGCCGTTTCGCGGACAGCGAGCTCGAAGGCGGCCGACGCGGGCGTCAGCGCCACGGGCGCGGCGGGCGACGGCGCGACGACCACGGCGGGCGAGTTGCGGCGGCGAAGGTTGCGGTGACCCGACTCGGGCGTCGGGGTGCCGGGCGGGACCAGGGCGGCGGCAGGGACGTCGTCGTCGAGGTCGAGGCGGACCCGGCGCGGCGTGGTTCGCGGCGGCGGGGCGGGGGCCGACGCAGGCGCCTTGCGCGGCGTGCGCTTGGACGCCATGGGGTTGCCGGAGGTGAGGAAAGGGGCGGAGAGTGTCGGGAGCCGGGCAGATCGCAGTGGGACGGGACGGTCTCGCGGCGGCGGGGCACGCTAAGGCGGGGCCAGTCGAGTTTCGCGCCGATGGCCGGCCTTCGTCGCAGGCGCGCGCAGGGCAGTGTGTCGCAGGCACAATGCAGCAAGTCGTGCGAGTGGGGTGGCCGTGCAGCTCACGCTAGACGGGCCGGGCCGCGGCCGCGGCCGCGAAGGACGTGGACGGCCTCAGCGACGACGGCGGCGACGGCGGCCCGTGCAACGTCTCCCGCTCCCTGGTCTCCCTCCTCTCCGCTCCTGCCTTGCGCTCAAATGGATCTCATGGAACAGACCTGCCGCTTGATCGTGACTCAGTGGGACGTCAACTGCGCGTCGCGCCCGCGTTGAGGGGCGGACGTGACGGGCGGCGAGTCCGGGTGGCCGTGTCTCTCGGATGCCTGCCAGAGAAGCGTGGCCGCCGCCCCCGGCCGGCCGACTCTTGCGTCGTTCCTGATGCGACCTTCTCTGTGGCATGCGTGCCGGTGTGAGTTAGGGTGTCCGACTTCGTGGCTGCCGGATCGCGCGGGCCGAGGTGCTGGCCGCGTCGTGCTCAGTGTCAGGTGCTGCTCGAGGCCGAGGAGCTCACGTCGCAGCCCGACTACGTCGACGACTCGCCCGCCGTCGAGAACGACATCACCATCACCGACGCGTCGTTCGAGTGGGACGAGGGCGCCACGCTCTTCGACCACGTCACGCTCGCCATCCCCAAGGGCGCGCTCGTCGCTGTCTGCGGGCCGGTTGGCTGCGGCAAGACGGCCCTTCTCTCGGGCATCGTCGGCGAGATGAAGCGCACGTCGGGCTCCGTCACCATCGCCGGCTCGCTGGCCTACTGCCCGCAGCAGGCGTGGATCCAGAACGCGACCGTCAAGGACAACATCCTGTTCGGCCGCGCCTTCGACGAGCAGCGGTACCAGCGCGCGATCCGCCTCGCGTGCCTCGAGCGCGACCTGCAGGAGTTCCCGAACGGCGACATGACCGAGCTCGGCGAGAACGGCGTCGGCGCGTCCGGCGGCCAGAAGCAGCGCGTCAACATTGCTCGCGCCATCTACGCCGACGCGTCGCAGCTGCTCTTCGAGCGCGGCGAGCCGATCAACCCCATCTTCGTTTCATACCCTGCGCACAAGCTAGGGGCATGGAACAGGGGGGCTCCCTCGCCGTCTTGACGCTCAACTTCCCGCGAGATCGACCGAACTAGGCCGCAGCCAGTACGCTCATCGAGTACGACCTGTTGATCCAGACGCGATCCAACACGGTATCGCACCACATGCATGTCAAGGCCTCCGCTTGTCGATACGTCTGCTTCGCCCAAGGTAGCCAACAAGGGCGAGGACTCTTCCTTGCCAACCAGCACGCGATGCTTCGCGCCCTGTTCTTTTCGCGCCTTGTTCGTTTCCAATACAGTAGGGGACTTGTTTTGCGTTCATAGCACAGTCGCTCCGCGAATGGCCGCCATGAGGAGCCGTCGGCGTGGTGGCGAACGATGCGGGCCGACGCGATGCGCCACGGAACGAGTCGCGGTCGTCAACCTGTGAGGCGCTGGTTCGCGGCGCGTCCGACTCCACGCGGGTCCATGGTCATGGCCACCGAGAGGCCGGAAAGTCGGAAACCGGTGCACCCTCGCGTCCATGACGGCAAAGCGGCCATGCAGGCGGCCATGGCCCGACTCGGGGTCGGGTTTTGAGCCACGGTGGCGCGGTGACAAGCCTCCCGACTCATGGCTAAGCCACTCGGACAGCGGCCGGCTCCGCCACACGGACAACATGTGTGACGGCGACCATGGCCATCAGCGCTCTTTCACCACTCATAACGTTGTGTGCGCTCCGTCGCCGATACCCGCTTCGCGGCGACCCATCCTCTCCGACTCGGTCCTACCACGCTCTACACACCACCTCCACCACCAGCGCTCGCCGTGGTGTCGCCGACGCAAGACCGCAGTTAGACGCTCACCCGTCGCTCTCGCACAGCCTGGCGCTGTCCTCTCTCATCCCCGCCATCACCATTCCCTCGTCGGTGCAGCGTTGACGCTGTCCTCGACCGTGTGCCAACTCTCCCCTCGTCGGCAGTCAGTCGCAGCGATTGATACGCCCGACCCGGTCTGACCTCGACCACAACCGCAACACATCCAACCGTAATCGCAAGCAGGCCGGTCCTGCCGCATCATCCAACACCCCACCCAACTCGCCAAGCATGGGCAAGGGCGGCTTTGCAGAGTGGGCTCAGTATCAGGGGCTCGGCGCAGGCGCCGCGCTCATCTGCGGAGGCCCACTGACCTTCTTCTACCCGCTGTGGTACCTCGGACCCTTTGGGCTGTACGTGTCCTGACATGGTCACCCTCGACAGACACGCTCGAGTCGTTGACCCTCCCGTTGATGCCGTGTAGCATCCTCGGCGCCATCGTCTTGTTGCTCGAGTGGCCCGTGGCCGGGGTTCCTGGCGTGCTCGGGGCAGCGTACGCCAAGTACTGGGTCCGCGGTTTGCTGTACGTGCTGCTGTCGGGCCCGTGCTACCTGCAGGCGGCGCTCCTCAACGGCGGCATGTTCCTGTCGTGCTGCGGGTTGACGTACCTGTTCGCGCACTCGCAGGGCGAAGAGTACAAGCCACCACGCGGGCGCGGCGGCGGCGGCGGCAAGGTGGCCCCGCCGCCGCGAGCGCAGGGCGAGAAGCGGTAGCCGGCGTGGCGCGCCCTCCTCGTTCGTGCCGGCTGGCCGTGTGCGCGTCGTGTGGGTGCCAATAAGATATCACTTTTTGCTCAGCTGCTGGCGTGTCTCGGGCGGGACGGGGCGAGGGGGGAAACGATCATGTTGAGGGCGAATGTGTACAGCGAGAAATCGGGCGGCTACTGCTCCATGGGGTCCGTGCCCAGCTTCTGGAACTCGGCGCTACATGACACGGGGATGCGGTCAGCGGGGAGGTATCGCGGCGGTCGAGACGCGGAGCACGCACCGCAGCTGGTTGGAGAAGTCGTCGGTGGTCTCGTCGTCGTCCCAGTTGTCCTCCCACGCGTGGATCTCCTCCTTGTTCTCGTCGGCCTCGTTCCAGTCTGTGGACGGGCACGGTGAGCGGCGGTGCATTGGATCGACGGGCGAGCGAAGGACGCCGGCATACCCTCGATGGGGAAGTCCTCGAACTCGTCGTCCTCCTCGAGGATGCCGAGCGACGGCAGGGCGGGCTTGCCATCGGCGGGCTGCGCGGCGGCGGGCGCCGGGGCGGCGGCCTTGGCGGGCTGGGCGAACGAGGCGTTGTTGCTCATTGCAGCGAGTGGGATGCGTGTGGTTGATGCGTAGCGTTCGTCGTTGCGGGTTGCGGGGGAGCGAGGCATAGGGTAGAGGCGAAGAAGCCGAGTCGCGTCGACGCGAGTGCGTCACGTTCACGCCGCCCACGCGATGTCCACACTTTTGCGGGCGAGCGCGTCGCGCCCTCATCCTCCCCCCACCCCGCCTAGAGATCCTTCACGGAACCCATGCAACTCGGTGCATTGCGCACCCGCCCCACGCATCTGCCTGCGCGCCGCGAGTGAGCCGCGAGAGAGCCCGCCCCCGCCCCCGCCACGATGCCGTCCATCCTCAAGATCCGCGTCAACTGCGCGCGCGACCTGCCCGTCATGGACCGGTCGTCGGAGCTCGCTGACGCCTACGCCGAGGTCCGCTTCGGCGACCTCGACCCGCAGCGCAGCGGCATCGCCCGCAAGACCCTCAACCCCGTCTGGAACGTCGACTTCCGCTTCGAGGTCGCCGACGACAGCATGCTGCAGAACGAGCCGCTCGAGATCCGCGTCCTCGACTACGACGCCATCACCGCCAACGACGCCGTCGGCTCCGTCCTCATCGATCTCGACCCGCTGCTGCAGCTCGACTCGGGCGTCGACGACCGCGTCGCCCAGATCTCGGGCTGGTTCCCGCTCTACGACACTTTGCGCGGCATCCGCGGCGAGATCCACGTCCAGGTCCGCCTCCAGTTCTTTGGCGACGCCAACCCCTTCAAGGACTCGTCGGCCGGCGTGCAGGTCCGTAATTTATCGTTTCTCGCGCTGTATGACGAAAATTAACCCATCCTACCGCGCAGTTCTTCACCAGCACCCAGGTCCCCGCCTGCTTCTCGCTCGACGCCATGACCGGCTTCGTCGACGCCCTCGTCGTTGACGACGACCCGGAGTACTCGGTCTACGACAACTTCCGCACCCCTCGCTCCTCCAACGAGGCCCGCCAGAAGCTCCTGTTCCGCCTCTCTGGCCAGCTGCGCCGCATGCTCGGCAAAAAGGCTCTCGAGATGCGCGCCAACGCCATTGTCGGCTTCAAGCAGTGCTTTGACCTCGAGAACCACAACAAGTCCATTGTCGGCCGCGCTATCGGCACCGCCTGCTTCGTCACCCCACTCGCCCGCGGCAACGCCGCCGCTGTTGCTCCCGCCAGTGATCCGCACGCGAGCACCTTCGCCGCCGCCTCGGCGGCCGCCGCGACCATGGAGCTCGACCCCAATACGGTCCGCGAGGAGCAGGAGAGTCTCGAGATCACCGCCGCCGAGACGCCCGCTTCCATGCAGCCGCAGCACCTCCTTCACCACCACCACCACTCGCAGTCGGCGACGGCGCGTCATTCCGGCTACACGCGCCAGCGCAGCCACAGCGCGACGGGACTCACGCCCAACGCCGCCTCGGCGCTCGCCCATCGCACCTCGGCCTCGGGCATTGACCGCGGCCTGCCCACCGCCTTCTCGGACACGGTCGACTCGCGCCCGGCGCCCGGCGCCAACGGAGCCACCTACGATACTTCGGTCTCGACCAACGGCCTGCTCGGCAGCGGGCTCGTCCCGACTGGGCTCTCGTCGAACGGATCGCCCGCGGGCTCGCTCGCCATCGCCACGCAAACCGCTACCGCGTCTGCCTCAGCAACTGGATCCGGCCACCACGTCGGCCCGCATCACGCGCCAGGCACCGTGCGCCCGTCCACGAGCGCGACCGCGTCCCACGACCTCGACTCGCCGTCGACGCCGACCCTCGGACCGCTGCGCCCGCTGCCGTCACCCACGCTCGGCGCCACCGCCAGCGGCGGCGGACCGCTCAGCCCAAAGTCGAGCGCCATGAACGCATCCGCCAGCGCCGCCGTCGCGCGGCGCGAAAGTCGGCGGCGCGGCCGGCGGCGTCGCGGGGATGTGGGGTGGCTCGAGCAGCCGGTCCAACTCACCACCATGATGGGTTTCCCGGGCCACAGCGTGGTGCGCGTCGGCGGCGTGGTCGGCGCCAAGAGCGTCAAGCTGCTGAGCGGGTGGGACGAGGCGCTCGCCCACACGCGCGATCTGTGGTGGCAGGAGCTGCGCGAGGAGATCAAGGCCCACGCCAAGAACCTGCGCTGCTCGCACGTCCTTGGGTACCGCGAGACCACCAGCGTCCACGACGACCTCGTCGTGCTGTCCGCCTCGGGCACCGCGGCCAACCTCGACCTCGAGCACGACTCGGTGCCCTGCCGCATCGCCCACGTCCCGTACCCGCGCGCGCCGACGCCGTTCCCCATGGGTTTCGCCGTCTGCGCCGGATGCCGCCGCCGCCACGTCCCGCAGCTCCTCATGGCGACTATCGACCCACCCGCCGACCTCCCCGTGGCTGGGCCCGGCACGCTCGTTGAGGCGCACGTGTACCGCGCCAAGAAGCGCAAGGACGGCGAGACCAACGCCGCCAACGTCTCGGACGCGATCCCGTTCGCCGAGTACGACCTGCACAAGCAGCTGCTCGGCCGCATGCGCGCGCTCGGGTGCAACGCCCTGTTCGGGCTCCAGGTGCAGCTCGCCATGGGCGATGAGTTTCTCGTGGCGGTCGCGACGGGCACCGCGTACCGTCTGCCGTTCCTGCCCTCGTTTGGCAACGCACCGGGCGATCTCGCTGGCGGACCCGCGGCAGCGTCGGGCGTCCCACCCGGGAGCGGCGACGATGACTCGTCTGACTCGGACGACGATTCGGTCGTGTCGGGCCTCAGCGGCGGGAACGCCGGTGCTACGGCAGCAGGAGGCCTGACAGCGGGCACCGCGGGCGTCGGGTACTCAACGTCGGCCGCCGCGCAGGGCTCCGAGTGCAACGCGGCGATCCTCGACGCCGAGGAAGCCATGGCGGGGATCGACCTCACGCCGGGCCTCCTATCGCCACAGCTCTACAACGGCGCACCACCAACTGCGCAGGTACCCGGTGGCGGCCCGCTGTTCCGGCACCAGCTCGTCCTCGCGGTGCGGCAAGTCACGCTCGGCCGACCCGCCGCCGGGTACGCGTACGGGGGCGGTCCGTCCGCAGGACTTCACGGCGCGGCAGCGGGCGGTGCGGGCGGTGCCAGTGGCGGACTCGGCGGCGGTGCGGGCGCCATCGGGACGCTCGGCGGCGTGTCGACGACGGACGCGTACCACCACCAGCTCGCGGCCGTCCTCCAGGCCATGTACACGCAGGTCGCGCTGCGGCAGGCGTTCCTGCACCCGGCGATCATTGCCGGTATCACGCACGACATCTCGGTCGTGTCGTCGACGCAGATCCAGGTGCGCATGGCGGGGATCGTCATGGGCCGGCTCGACGTGCCCGAGGATTGGGGCATCGACGTGGCCGCGGCGACGCGCGGCGCGCTCTCGCCATCGGCCGATGTCGCGGCGGCGGTGACGCAGTCGGGCGGGCTCGCGTCAACCAGCGGGTGGTGGGGCGAAGCCGCCGGCGGCGGGCGGCGGCAGCAGTCGTCGTCGAGCTGGGGCGATCCGGTTGGCGGAAGCTACGGCGGTGGGACCGCGCTCCTCTCGCCGCCGCCGCTCGAGCTGCCGGGCGCTGCTGGCGCCATGGGATCGACCGCTACGGGGCTCTCGTCGGCGCAGGTGCAGGCCATGGAGCAGCTGATCGACGAGGAGGTGGTGTTCGAGACGGACGAGAACGAGTGGGCCGGAAACGGCACGGGGGTGGTCCCGCGCGTCTCCAACGCGTCGAGCCACGCAGTGCGGCCACGGTCCCGGTCGCGCACCCTCGACACGGCGCTCCCGCCACCACTGCTCAGCCCGACACTCGCGCCCATGTCGACGGCGGGTCTCGCGAGCCAGTACCCGGGTCTCGCCGAGCTCATGGGCGGGATCGGCGGGATGGGTTCGGCGCCGCCGGTTGAGATCACGCCGCTCGCAACGATCCCGCACACGCGCCCCACGGCGTACCTCGGCCGGCTCGCGCTGCATTTCGTCAAGGAGACGTCCGAGCACCACGCGCACCACCACGGTCACTACGGGCACCACCAGTACGGCACGCACCCGCACTACACGGGCGGGCCCATGGGCTCGTCGTCGCTCGCCAACCCGCTCGGGCTCGCGGCCGAGCCGTTCCCGACGGGCGACGACGACGACCACGAGTCGGACGGCATGGGCGCGTTCGTGCAGCTCGCGTGGACCGAGATCCTCGCTGTCGTCGCGGCACACGTCCAGGCCATGGGCGGTAACGCCCTCGTCGCGTTCCGCGTCGAACACTCGGGATTCCACGAAACCATCAAGAACCAGGCGTACGCGCTCGTGTGCGTCTCGGGCGATGTGTGTCTCGTGAAACCCGCGGTATCGGCGGCCACGGCGGCGGCGGTGCCAAGGACCGGCGCGGCCGAGTCGATCTTCTCGCGCGAGTCCGTGGTCATGTCGCCGAACGGAAGGGATTGAACGACGTCGTTGTACTTGAAGCAGAAACTCATACACGGAGCATGGTCATTGCACTACGAACGGAGGACTTGGTTCTGCAAGGAAGCATGTCGACCGCGCTCACGTTCAGGGCAGGGAAGACGAGCAAGCCGAGCGAGGTCAGAGCACCTCGCCCCCTTGGTCAGAGAGCAAGCCGAGCGAGATCAGCGATACGATCACGCTTGAGTGTGGCGCGTCGCGTCTCACGCATCGAGAACTCAGGTCGATGCTCTAACACAAGGAAGATCGTTAATACAGGGCAAGGCGTATAATTTATCGAAACAAGGCAACAAAAATTCAAGACACACTCGCCCACGGCGCGAGCAGGATGGGGTATTGATTGCTTCTACAGCTCGAGGTCGAGGTCGAGCTTCTTCTCGACGGCGAGGCGGCGCAGCAGCGCGGCGTTGGCGGGGCCGGTCTCGTCGACGAGCGCCGTGAACAGCGACTCGGGGCACGACAGGAGCTCGGCGGGCGACGCGAGCTCGGCGACACGGCCGTGGTCGAGCACCAGGACATAGTCGTAGTCAATGATCGTATTGAGGCTACGGAATGAGGGGTTAGTTGCGATTCGGGAGCAGTTAACGAGTCGAAGCGAGCGTACCGATGGGCGATGGTGATGACCGTCGCGTGCACAAAGTCGCGGCGGATGGCCGTCTGGATCAGGCGGTCGCCCTCGACGTGCACGCTGGCCGTGGCCTCGTCCTATTCGTTGCGAAGGGAGGAACGAGTGAGTAGCGCGGTCGAATCAAGTCAAAGAGAAGCGGACGCGTACCATGACCAGGACGTTGGCGCGGTGCACCATGGCGCGCGCGAGGCACAGGAGCTGGCGCTGGCCGACCGACAGGTTCTCGCCGCCCGTCGAGATGGGTGCGTCGAGCTTCTCGGGGAGCGTCTGGACGTAGTCGTAGAGACCGGCCGACTTGAGGCTACACACGCGACGGCGGGCACGCGAGTCAGACCGAGTTCTCGCGAGCCGCGCGATATGAAGAAGACGGACCAAGCCCAGATCTGCTCGTCGTCGGCGGAGCCCTCGCGGTCAATGTTGGACCGGATGGTGCCCGAGAACAGGACGGGCTCCTGCGGGATGATCTTCATGCGCTTGCGCAGGTCGTGCAGGCCGATCTTGGCAATGTCGACGCCGTCGATGATGATGGAGCCCTCCATGAGCTCGACGAGGCGGAACAGCGCGATGAGCGTCGTGGACTTGCCCGATCCCGTGCTAGTCGCGGGTCACGGCGGGAGGGTCAGTTCATGGCCGAGTCGAGCGAGCGAGCAGAGAAAAAGGCGTACCGGCCGACAATGGCGAGCTTGGAGCCCGCGGGGATGGTGAACGACACGTCCTTGAGCACGGGGTCGAGGCCCTCGCGGTAGGCCATGGTCACGTTCTTGAACTCGATCTCGCCGTGCTCGGGCCACGACGCCGACGGCGGCCGCACGTCCGTGACGAGCGGCGGCTCTTGGGGGATGCGATAGGCGATCTCCGACACGCGTTCGACCGAGTTAAGCTCGACTTCCGTTTGCGCGACCTGGCGGACCATGAGGTTGAGGACGCCCGTGACCGACAGAGAGTAGCTGAGCGAGAGCGAGAGCGTGGCCACCGACGTCGAGCCGTTGGCGGCGGCCATGACCGAGAAGACACCCGATGCGAGGACGAGGCAGGCGCCAATGGACTCGAGACGGATGCTGAGCCAGCGCGACGCGCACTGGAGCATCCAGAACGGCCGGTTGTTGAGGTCGATGAGGTCGCGGCTCGCCGTGAGGAAACGAGTCTCCTCGCGGTAGGCGCGAATCGTGGACAGGCCAGAGAGGGAGGAAGAAAAGAGGGAGAAGAGAGGAGACCGGGTGATGGAGTCGAGGCGCTTGATCTCGCGACTGGTCGCGCGGTACAGGAGCTGGATGAACCAGTACACGACGAGGAGCGGGACGAGCGGGGCGGCGAAGATTGGGGTCGCCGAGATCATGAGGCCGAGCGTGGAGAGGGTCCCACCAATGGCGATGAGCAGCAGGCGGATGGCGTCGGGCAGCGTGTTGTCGCCCGACTCGGTGTCCTTGCTGAAGCGGTTGACGATCTGGCCGAGGGTGTGCGTGTCAAAGTAGGACATGGGCGAGCGGAGGACGCTGAACACGGCCTCGCGGTGAAGCGAACGAGATGCGCGAACGCCGGCGAAGGCGAACGTGGTGCCGAAGATGAGCGCCGTGAAGCACTGGCCGATACCGCCGCCAAAGTAGACGTAGAGGTACGTGTCGGTGGAGAGGCCGTACGAGTCCTGTGTCCAGTCCTTGAGCCACAGGTCGGTGAAGAGACGGGCACCGGTGTTGAGGGCGAGCAGCAGCATGATGACCAGAACGGTCCCGACGCCGCCCATGGCCTTGATGTACGCGACGATGACACCGGTCTCGACGGTGCCCGTGGCGCGCTCGTCCTCCTGCATGAGGGCGCCGGGCGCGGGCTTGGCCACGGCGACGGCCGCCGCCTCCTCGTCCTCGTCGGCCTCCTCGATGGCGGCGGCCGAGAGCATGGCCGACGCGAGCGACCCGTTGGACATGCGCTTGATGGAGGCGACGAGCGACGCGTGCGACTCGCGACGACGTGCACGCTCGGCCTGGGCCTCGGCCAGCTTGGCGGCCGCCGCGGGGTCGGTGAAGGTCGAGACGGCCGACGACGCGTCCGAGTCCGTGTCGGCGCCACCAAACGTGCGCATCTGCTCGGCAAACTCGCCGTTGGCCTGCATGAGCTCCTCGTAGGTGCCGAACTCGGTAATGGTGCCGAGCTCCTTGAGGTAGATGACGTAGTCGCACTTGGGCACGTAGTGGAGCGCGTGCGTGACCAGGACGCGAGTCTTGCCCTTGAGGGCCTCGCAGATGGTGTTTTCGAAGACCTTCCGACCGATGTGGGCGTCTAGGGCAGAAATTTGATCATCCAGCAGATAGCTGTCGCAATCGGCGTAGATGGCGCGGGCGAGGCTGACGCGCTGCTTCTGGCCGCCGGACGCGCCGACGCCGTTCTCGCCGAGCTCGGTCATGTCGCCGTTCGGGAACTCCTGCAGGTCGCGCTCGAGGCACGCGAGGCGGATCGCGCGCTGGTACCGCTGCTCGTCGAAGGCGCGGCCGAACAGGATGTTGTCCTTGACGGTCGCGTTCTGGATCCACGCCTGCTGCGGGCAGTAGGCCAGCGAGCCGGCGATGGTGACGGAGCCCGACGTGCGCTTCATCTCGCCGACGATGCCCGAGAGAAGGGCCGTCTTGCCGCAGCCAACCGGCCCGCAGACAGCGACGAGCGCGCCCTTGGGGATGGCGAGCGTGACGTGGTCGAAGAGCGTGGCGCCCTCGTCCCACTCGAACGAGGAGTCCGTGATGGTGATGGCGTTGGTGACGGCGGGCGAGTCGTCGACGTAGTCGGGCTGCGACGTGAGCTCCTCGGCCTCGAGCAGCGCCTGGATACGGCCGATGGCGACCTTGGCGTCGACCGAGAAGGCGATGATCATGGGCAGGACTATAGAGCGAGAATCCGTTGAGTTGTCAGTCGAAGATCACACCAACGATCACGGCTGGTGGCGACCGGCGGCGACCGCGACCACGACGCGTGATGGTGACCACGCGCGACCGCACGCTCGAGGCACACGCCACACACGAAAACCACGTTAACGTACACATGAGGGGAAGACGCAGCTGATTGAAGAGCGCCAGAGACGAGAAGACCACGGCGGGCGTGAGCGGGTTGCCCTGCCAGTAGTACACGGCGTACATGAGGATGGACGCGATCGAGGGCATGAGCGAGGCGAGGGCGTTGATGTTGGCGCGCCAGACGGCGAGGCGGCGCACGAGGCCGAGCTCGCGCTCGCGCAGCTCCATGACGGCGTCGGTGGCGAGCGACTCCCAGCCCATGAGCTTGAGCACCTTGGACGACTGCAGCATCTCGGTCATGAGCCGCACGCGCTCGTCGGTCACGAGCTGCGACTGCTTGCGCACGCCCGTCAAGACCGTCATGACCTTGCCTTGGATGGGCATGAAGACAACCAGGAGCAAAAACCCGACGGCGACGGGCAGCCCGTCGAGCAGCCGGACCAGCAGCGCCAGCGTCACGGCGATCTGGATCGGCGCCGACCAGATCATGTGGAGGAACTGCAGCACGATCTCGAGGCGGTACACGTCGGAGGCGATGATGTTGGTGACTTTGCCCGGGTTGAAGGCGCCGGCGCGGGCGCGGGCCGACAGGCGGAGCGATTTCGCGTACACGGCCGTCACCATGCCCGAGCGCAGGCGCATGCCGACCTTGGCGGCGATGACGAAGAGGATCGAGTTACAGAAGGTGGTGGCGAGCTGGAGGCCGAACATGGCGAGGACGAGCAGGTAGCCGTAGGACGCGTCGTGGCCCGAGCCGGGGAACTGGCGCGGGAACCGCAGGTGCAGGTCCTCGAGCGTGAAATACTCGAGCAGCGACTGCAGCACCGTCGGACTGTACACCTGGGCGGCGATGCCGAGGGCGTGCGGGATGGCGGCGAGCGCCCACGTCGTGCCGAAGACGGTCCAGAGCATGCGGAGCAGCGACGCGGGCTTCCCGTCGGCGCGCGCCGTCTCGGCATTCCACCCGTCCTCGACGAGCTTGCCGTTGTGCTCGGCCGACAGCTGGTCGTAGAGCTGGTACATGTCCGACTGCTCGAGCGGGGCGCGGTACCCGCGGCGGATCGTCGGCGTCATCCACGAGAAGAGCAGCCACGACAGCCAGTTGACGCGGCCCTCGGGGATGATCTTGGTGTCCTTGGGCGCCCGCTTGTCAACGGCGGGTGGCGCAGCCGTTGCCGGCGTGGCCGTGACCTTCTCGTCGATCTGGACGGTGGCGGCCATGGCGAAGGTGGTGGCGGAGGTGATGGAGGGCGAACTGGTCGTGGCCGCGGTGCTTGACGATGTCGATGGGCGTGAAGGTGCAGGAGGAGCGACGACGACCACGAGCGCAGACCAAGTGGTAGAACTTGGTGGCGACGATGATCCAAAGAGCGCTGGGCGGCGGGAGAGCGAGGGCGGCCGCGGGTTCTTGTAGGCCGCGGGGGCGACGCCGTCCCTGACATCGGCGAAGGGTCAGAAACCCTCATGGCCGCAGGCGTGGTCGCGGCGACGCGGGAGGGTTACATCCGCGCGTGTGGCGGCGTGGCGCAATGGCCTGGACCCGCTTTGCCCACTGCCGCCCCGCTTGTTTGGCCGCGGGGCGCCGCCTTGGCGGGGAAGCGGCGGCGCCGCCGGCGCTGCGAGGGCGACCGGGCCTCCGCTTTGCCGAGCGGATACGCGGGCGCGGTCGCGCGCGCCTCGACCGCTTCTCCGCGTGGATCCGTCATCCACGGCCAGCCAGGTGGCGCACGCACTCCATCGCGAGCGGCGTCGCGAAAGATTCCATGGCGCGCACGGGAAGCATCGCGGGAGATGTCGCGACAAGTTCTCCAAAGTCGGAGGCGATGATCCGGGTGGTGATCGCGGTCAGGTGCAGCCAGAGTAGCATGATATCATAGTGTATTAGTCGAGTGTAGCTAGAACAGGGGGCAGGCTAGGGTTACTTGGTCCGGGTCAGGACCTTCTCGGTGAGCTGGACGAGGGCGTCGCGGGCGGGCGACGGTGGCCACGCGCCGAGGGCGGCCGCGGCCGTCTGCGCGTGCACGGCGGCCCAGTCGCGCGTCTTGACGAGCCCCTGGCTCGCGTGGACGAGGTCAAAGGCGAGCGCCGCGTCGTCGGGCTCCGAGAAGCGGCGGTCGATGAGCGGCTGCAGCTCCGGGTACTCTTGCGCGGCGAACAGGACGGGCGCGGTGGCGAGGCCGAGCTTGAGGTCGGCGCCGCCCGCGGGCTTGCCGAAGGTGACGGCGGACCCGGTGAAGTCGAGCAGGTCGTCGACGAGCTGGAACGCGAGCCCGAGGTGCTTGCCGTACGTGTAGGCCACGTCGGCGACGGCAGGTGGCGCGCCGCCGAGCACGGTCGCGGCGCGGCACGACTTGGCGATGAGGGCGGCTGTCTTGAGGTACGTCTTCTCCATGTAGTGGTCAAACGCCGGGGACGGGTTCGGGACGGCCGAGGGCGACTGCCACGAGGGCGTTGGCCCGGACCCGGTGTTGCGCAGCTGCATGACCTCGCCCTCGACGAGGTCAGCGATGACGGTGGCGAGCAGCTCGACGACCTCGCAGTGGCGCAGGCGGGCGAGGGAGAGCGAGGCGCGGGCGAGCAGGTAGTCGCCGGCGAGAATCGCCATCTTGTTGCCGTGCTCGGCGTTGACCGAGGGAACGCCACGGCGCGTGGCGGCCGCGTCGATGACGTCGTCGTGCAGCAGCGAGGCGGTGTGGATCATCTCGGTGATTTCGGCGAGGCGGCGCTGCGTCGGCAGGATGCCGGACGCGCTCACGTCGTAGGCGGTGGCGGAGAACCCGCGGGTCACGTCGTCGTGGGCGAGGACGGGGCTGATGGGGGTGTCCATGTAGGCGAACGAGCCCGTGTGCGGCTGGCGGGCGGCGGCGTCGACGGGAACGACTGAGGGCGCGGGGGCGGCGGTCCCTGGTGGGTGGGCGGTGCGGGCGGCGAGCGAGATGAGGAGGACGAGCAGCGGGCGGATGTGCTTGCCGTTCTGGTTGAAGTAGTAGTGCGACATGCGGCGCAGCACTTCGCTGTCGGTGGTGAGCAGCTTCTGGACGTTGGCGGTGAGCGAGGCCATGTCCTGGCCGAGGATCTCCATGGGGTCGACGAGCTTGCCGCCGGGCGGGACGACGAGCTTCTCGGCGTGCGCAAGCGTCTGGTTCCACGACGCCTGCGCGGATAGTGGTGGCAAGGCGGCCGCGGCCTGCGCGGAGCCGCTCGCGGCAGACAGCGAGCCGAAGAGGCGGGACAGCGACGCCGCGGCCGCGCCCACCCAGCTTGCCGAAGGAGCAGCAGTCGCCGGTGCCGGCGTCGCAGCAGCCGTGGCGGCAGGACCGGCCGCGGTCGACTTGGCCGCCGAGGGAGCGACGGCGGTCGAGCGGGACCGCGCGCCCGTGGCAGCGAGCGCAGGGACGAGGCGGCGGCCCGCCACGCGCCGCGCGGCGAGGGCCGGGCGGATCGAGTTGGCCAGCATGGTGCGTGATGTTCTCGCGGGCAGATCGCAGGGGGTTCCGAGCGGACGCAGGAGTCGATGCGTGGAGATCGGGGCAGCAGCGCGGGCGCCTCGAGCGATGGTGCAGCTTCGTTGCAAGTACGTGGTGGTCGGGAGAGAGCCAGGGACTGGGGCGGCGGCCAGCTGGCTGACGAGAGGAGTGGTGGCCGAGCAGGTGGCCGAGCCGCGATGGAAACTTGTTGTATCACGCGAGATCAGCCGCCGCCCGCCGCCCGATGAACAACGCGTTTCGGGCCACGCCCGGCCCCGGACCGCGAGGGTTGCTCGCAGCGCGCACTCAATTGCATCATTGCGCGCGGCCGAGGATATCCGTGCTCTGCTGCGACCGTTGGCGGCCCGAAAGCGTTTGGCTCTGGTGGTCAGTGTGGCCGCGCGGCACGTGGCCGCTGCGAGACTCGCTGCGAGACACGGCTCGCGACGCGTCGCGCCACGCGTTCCCCGCCCACTCTCGACACCGCGCCGCTCCCCCCACTCGACCTCGACCCCGTTGACCCGTTGACTCGTTTCACGCCCGTGATCATGCTCTCGAGCGCCGTGCCCGCCATGTACCAACCGCCACCGCAGCAGCGCGCTTCGCAGCCCGACCTGACGCGGCTGCCGTCGCTTCCCGCCGACGCGCCGCAGCCCACTCCGCCGCCCGACTACCCGTCGCTGTCGCGCGGAACCCCAAAGTCCGTCGACCTGCTCACGGGCCCGGGCAAGCTGCGCGGCTTCTTCCACGCCGTCCGCCAGGATGTGCCCGAGCACGCCGCGGGTCGCCGCCTGCACAATGCCCAGGCCCACCCGTTCGGCATGTCGGGCCCGCTCCCGCCTCCCTCCTCGACGACGTCCAACGGCGATGCGGGACCTGGGGGAGGGAGCGGCGTCCCCGCGCTGCCGTCGATCCACCAAAAGTACGAGCGGATGCTGGGCAAGAAGCCCGGGTCGCCGCGGGCCGCCACGCGCGGAAACGGCACTGCGACGGGCAGCTCAGGCGATCTCACCGACGACCGCGCGGCCGACACGCGCAAGTCGACGTCGTCGCTTTCGCCGAGCAAGCGCGCCAACTCGTCGGGCATCCCCGTCCCGCGCTCGCGCACCGTCCCGATGCGCACCGCGTCCTCGACCGTGCACCAGGCCGTCCACGCTGCTGGCGCCGCCGCGTCGGCAAAAAGTCCGTCCGCGCGTCGCTCGCTGCCGCCTGGCCGCAGCAGCCGGAACGGCAGCGTCGCGGGCAGCACCACGAGCCTGATCCCCGGCCCCAACACGGCCGCGCGACGGACTGCGCCGCCGCACCCGCATCATCGCGGTCCTCCGCCGCCGCTACCGCTCCAGCAGCAGCAGCCGGACCCCGTCTCGGCCGCGGCGTACCGCGCCATGGGCTACGTGACCTCGGCTCCGCCGTGGGACGCGGCCAACGCGCAAATGTACGCCGCCGCCGTCGCTGGCCAGTACCCGTCGTCGTCACCGCAGTCGCAGATGGCCATGCCGCCGTGGACGGGGTACCCGCCGCCGCCGAACCAGCAGATACTGCAGCATCAGCAGACGTCGATGCTTCCCTTGTATCCGCAGCCGCCGCCGACCGGCATCCCCATGGCCCCGTCGGCCGCGGCCAAGATCCAGTCGGCGCGGTTGCGCCAGCAGCAGATGCACCAGTCGCGCGCCGCCTCGCTCGCGTCGCTCGCTCCCGCGCCCAACGACGGCCAGCAGCCGTTCTGGCAGCAGCAACAGCCGCAGCCCGTCCAGTACGCGCCGTGGCCGCCGCAACAGCAACAACAACAACAACAACCGCAGCAGTGGCAGAACATGGCCGCCGCCGGCCAGGGCCAGCCGTACCAACATCAGCAGCAGCCGCAGTACTACCCTCCTCAACTGCAACAACCACCGCCGCCGGCTGTCGCGCACCTTGCACCATCACGGCCGCCAGTTTCGACGAGTGCTGCCGCCGCGCCATCGCTGAAACCTGCTGCCGCCAAGAAGGCGCCCGAGCCGCGGCCGCAGCCTCTGAAGCAGAAATCGGCCAAGACCGCTGCGCCGCCGCCGTCTAACTCGACGTCGCCTGCGCCCAAGGCCCGCGAGACACCCGCTCCCGCTGCTGCTGCACCTTCGAAACCAGCGCCGCCGCCGCAAGAGCCAGTCGAGCCCGCCGCTGCGCCTACGCCGACGCCGAAACCGCCGCGCAAGAAGCCCGCGGCGACGACGGCGGCCGACGAGAAACCGCTCCCTCGCCCGCTCGCCGAGATCCCTGCGAACGCGACGATCCCGCCCGACCTCGCGGCCGCGGACCCGAACCCGTCGCTCGTGCCGTGCGGCCAGTGCGGGCGCAAGTTTGCCGCCGACCGGCTCGCCAAGCACGAACCGATCTGCGCGACGGCGGCCGCGGGCAAGGAGCGCCGCGGGACCATGGACATGGCCGAGATGCGGCGCGCGGCCATCGTGAGGGAGAACTCGCCCGAGAAGCGGCACTGACTGAGCGAGAGTCGAGAGAGGCAGGCAGACAGAGACGGAGAAGATTTTTGAATAGAAGTGACGATCGTGTACATGTGTATTGTGTGAGAATCCAAAAACTCGGGGAGCAAAAGCTGCTTAGAGCGAGGCAACGACGCGGGAGCCAGCGGCGTCGACGAGGTCGACCCACTTCTCGCCGTCGTAGATCTGGCGGAGGAAGTCGGACGAGCCCTCGCCCATGGCGCCGACGGCGCCGGGGATGCCGGCCTTGCGCACGTCCTCGCTGGTGAGCGCGAGCTTGTACGCGTCGACGGCGGCGGCGCCCGTGAGCTCCTTCTCCTTGCCGGCGCCCGTGCGCACCTTGACGACGCTCGGGACCTGGATCGCCTCCTCGAACGACATCCAGATGCCGGTCGTGACCGAGATGGCAATCACCTCGAACGACGTCTCGCACGAGATCACGTCCCACGAGCCGGGAACCGTGGTCGGCTTGGGCGCGGCCGTCGAGGTCGAGGTGCAGGGGGTCGAGGTCGAGGTCGAGGTCGAGGTCGGCTTCTGGCAGTCAATGCCGTTGCACGTCTTGGTCGAGGTGGTCGACGAGGTCGTGGTGGTGGCGGGGACCGACGTGGGCACCTCGGTGGCGGTCTTGGTCGACGTGGTGGTCGACGACGGCGTCTGGCAGTCGATACCGTTGCAGGTCTTGGTCGAGGTCGACGCGGTCGAAGTCGAGGCGGACGTGGTCACGGCAGTCGAGGTCGAGGTCGAGGCCGAGGTGGTGACGGTGACCGACGTCGAGACCTCAGTGGCGGTCGACGACGTGGGCTTGGGCTGCTCGGGCTCCTTGCCGGTGTTGGTGGTGCACGGGGTCGACGACGACGCGGGCACGGGCGTGGCGGTGGTCGAGGTGACGGGGCAGTCGTAGCCGACGCACGCCGTCGAGGTCGGGACCGTGGTCTCGGACGCGGGCTTGGTCTCGGTGCTGGTGCAGGGCGTGGTGGTCGGGACGGGCGCGGGCGTGGTGCAGTCGTAGCCGTTGCAGCCGGGCGTCGTGGTCGGGACGGTCGTCTCGGTCGCGGGCTTGGTCTCGGTGCAGGGCGTAGAAGTCTCGGCGGGGACGGTCGGGACCTCGGTGGCGGTCTTGGTGCACGGGGTGGTCGAGGGAACCGGGGCGGGCGTGGTGCAGTCGTAACCGTTGCAGCCGGGGGTGGTGGTCGGGACCGTGGTCTCGGTGGCCGGCTTGGTCTCGGTGCAGGGCGTCGAGGTCGGGACGGGCGCCACGGGCGTGGTGCAGTCGTAGCCGTTGCAGCCGGGCGTCGTCGTGGGGACGGTGGTCTCGGTGGCGGGCTTGGTCTCGGTGCAGGGGGTGGTGGTCGGGACCGGGGTCTCGGTGCACGGCGTCGACTTCTCGGCGGGGACGGTCGGGACCTCGGTGGCGGTCTTGGTCGTCTCGGTGCAGGGCACGGTCGGGACGGGCGTCGGCTCCTTGGGGACCTCGGTGGCGGTGCCGGGCGTCGGCGTGCAGTCGTAGCCGTTGCACGGGGTGGTGGTCGGGACGGGGGTCTCGGTGCAGGGCGTGGTGACGGGGACCGGGGTCTCGGTGCACGGCGTGGTGGTCTCGGCCGGGACCGTGGGCACCTCGGTGGCGGTGGCGGGCTTGGTCTCGGTGCAGGGCACGGTCGGGACGGGCGTGGGCTCCTTGGGGACCTCGGTGGCGGTGCCGGGCGTCGGAGTGCAGTCGTAGCCGTTGCACGGGGTGGTGGTGGGCTTGGGCTGCTCGGGGACGGTGGCGGGGACGGTGGCGGGGACGGTCGGGACCTCGGTGGCGGTGCCGGGGATGGTCTCGGTGCAGGGCACGGTGATGGTCGGGATCTCGGTGTCGACGGGCACGGTGGTGGTCGGCTTGGGCTTGCACACGGTGCAGGTGGTCTTCTTGGGCGGGGGAGGGAGCGGGGTCTCCTCCTCGCACGGCACCGTGACGGTGGGCACCTCGGTTTCGACGGGGACGGTCGGCGTGGGCTTGGGCTTGCACACGGTGCACGGCGTCTTGGTCGGGACCGAGGTGGTCGGGACGGCGGTGTCGACGGGCGGTGGGGGCACGACCGTGGTGGCGGGCGGCGTGTACGTGTCGACGGGCGGCGGGGGCACGACCGTGGTGGCGGGCGGCGTGTACGTGTCGACGGGAGGAGGAGGCACGACGGTGGTCTTGGGCGGCGTGTACGTGTCGACGGGCGGCGGGGGAACGACGGTGGTCTTGGGCGGGCAGTCGGGGCCGGGGCACACCGGGGTGGTGGGCTTGGGCTGCTCGGGCTCCTTGGGCGGCACGCAGTCGGGGCCGTCGCACGGCACGGTGGGCACGGGCTTGGGCACGCAGTCCTTGCCGTCGCACGGGACGGTCGGGACGGGCTTGGGCACGCAGTCCTTGCCGTCGCAGGGCACCGTGGGCTTGGGGGCCGGGGCGGTGCAGGAGGTGCACGGCTTGCGGGTGCGGCACTTCTTGTGCTTCTTGGTCTTGGTGACGGGCGCCGTGGTCGGGACCTCGGTGGCGGTCTTGACGGGGGTGCCGGTGCACGGGGTGGTGGTGGCGGGGACGGTGGACGAGGCGGGGACGGTCGGGTAGCCGGTCGGGGTGGCCTTGCCCGTGGACGACGAGATGACGGTGCCGGTGGCGGTCGAGGAGGCGGGGACGGGGGTCGACGAGGTGGCGGGCGGCTTGGGCACGGCGGTGGTCGGGGGCGGGGTGGGCTTGGGGGTGTAGGCCTCGTTGCGCTTGCGGAGGAGCGGCGAGTTCTTGAGCGACTTGTTCTCGTACTTGCACTTGCGCACGGTGACGAGGGTGAAGGACTTGTAGGTGACCGAGGCGGAGAAGGACAGCTTGGTCTTGATGAAGTCGGACTGGGCCGTGACGCCGCCGAGCTGCTTGGCGATGGGCGAGCCCTTGGACTTGAGGAAGGACACGGCCTTGCTGCTGAAGTCGTCGATGTCGGAGCAGCACTTGCCCTCCTTCTCGCAGGTGGACAGGCAGCTGCAGGCGAGCGCGCTGGAGCGGCCGGGCGCGAGCGTGTCGGCGCAGGACATGGCCATGCCGGCCGACGCTACGAAGGGACGAGCGAGGGGGATCCGAGTCAGCGCGATGATCGGCGAGGGCGAGGGCGGGCGGCGAGAGCGCCGAGCGCGCGAGAAGAACGCACCGTCGAGCGGGGCGGCGTTGACCGAGGGGGCCAGGTAGGCCATGACGGCGATGAGGGTAAGCAGCTGCATCTTGGTGTAGGAGGGGTGGTGGTGGTCGGGCGTGTAGTGTAGCGTCGCGAGGAGGTGGTGGTGGAGGGGTTGGTCGTCACGGACAGCGAGCGATCCAGTCTATGGGGAGGAAGTATGGACAAGAGGAGGGGAGGGAGGGATGTCGATCGTCTATAGAATCTCACAGGTCCGTGGAACGACTGGCAAGGGAGATAGGAGGGCCGGGGCGCGCGCCGTCTTTATACAGGCGAGCGCGGTGGCGGCGCGAGGACGGAGGCGGCGACGCGTCGTCGCGATCCGCAGCAGCGGGCGGGCGGGCGACCAGAATGGGGCCGAGGGCGAAACATGGCGGCGGCCGCAGCGGTTGCGGGCAGTGACGCCCTTGCATTGAGTTGCATGATGTTTCTGCGCGGGGGCGGCGGGAGAGAGCGAGGAGTGCGGGCAGGAGCGGCGCTGTGGCGCCCACTCGGCCGCGGCGACGCGTCAGCAAGCCACGCGTGACGCGGCCCGTCCTGCAGTCCTGCACCGCGACCTGCACCGCGACCTGCACGCGGCCGGCCGCAGCAGCAGGATTCGCCCCCGCCGGCACCGGCGACGGTGATGAACGTTCCCGCTAACCACCCCGTGCAATATGGACAGCGTCGCCGGCCCTGCAGGGCCCGCCGCGTGCGCCACTCGGTCGGCCCTGAGCGCGCCGCGGTGCCCTCGCCATCGTCGAGGTGTTGCCGTCGTGGTGCCGTCGCGGACCCTGAGGAAGCGCGAGGGAAGTCAACGACGGCGTGAAGCACCACCAAAGTCTCCCGGACATCACGTCGCGTCCATCGCGCTCGCCGTGCGTGCAGTGCCGATCGCGCCGTGTCTACGCCTCGGCCGCCGCGCCAGCGCCCGCTGCCGCGCCCGATGCGCTGTGGCGGCGACCACGGCAACGTTGCAGCCGTGTGGCGAGAATGTGTGGCGGACATGCGTAGCGAGCCCTGCAGGATTCCAGCCGTGACCGTGGCCACGCGGTGCCGTCACATTTCTCGCCCGCACGTTCTCCTGCTGCCCTGGATGAAATGAAATCGATGACCCATCGTCGACGCCGACCGCCACCTCGAGCCGCAGTCGCCATCGAGGCCGTGGTCGCCGCCGCCGACCAGGCCGCCCGCCGACTTCTCTCTTCTCGCCTTGTCGCATCGTCTTCGTCCATGTATCGTTCGCGGGTTGCGGCTCGGCCTTGACCTTGACGCGTCTTCTGCCCTGTTCGTCGACGGCGAGCCGAGAACAGTCGTCACGGTCATGATCCGCGATCAGCCTTCCTTGGGCCATCGCGACGACTGCGGCCGCCGAGCCGCTCCCCGAAGCCGACCGTCTGCTCTCCCCGCGTTGCTACTCTATGCCGTGTCCGCCCTCGGCCGCTCATTCTCGGCATCATCTCGGCCATCATGTGGCCGGCTTTTGTTGAACGTCCCGACTCAGCGGCCGTTCCTCTTCTCGCCATCCACGGCCACGGCCACGACACGCTCGTCGCATCCTTTTTTGAACTTGAGCGCCTGCCGCCGCCTTGATTTCGGCCGGATTCTTGTCCATCGCGAGGTGCGCCGCCGAGCGGATCCGCAAGCGTCCGCTGCGACGCCACCTCGCCTCGGATGCTCTCGCAGTCACCGACGACGCGTCGCGACGTCGCCAAGACGCGGATCTCTCTCATTCTGACTCTCAGCGCCGTGTCGGCCGCCTCAGTCACGCACGTCGTGGCACACCTCGCGCTTCGAACCAGCGTCAGAACACACGGCGAGCGATCCCATTTGAAGTATATTTTGGTTGGCCGGCCGGTCCATGACTTCGGCGCTGGCGCAAGGCTTCGGCGTTACTGTAGATACATAGATATAAAAGAGAAGAAGATGGCGATGAAGAAAAGCAAAGCGACACCCAGAAAACTCGTCCCGTTCCCGTTCCCGCGCTCGCGCGACCCGCGCGGCAGCAGCGACGGCATCGGTTACTCGACGCGCGCGCGCTTGGCGGCGGGTTCGGCCGAGACGGCCCTTGGGCGCTCCGCCGACGCGGACGAGGAGGACGCGCGGCGGTACTGGTCGTCGTCGTCGTCCGAGGACGCGACGTTATCCCCGCTCGACGTGTCGTCGGCCTCGAACTCGTCGCGGCGGCGGCGGCGGCGGCCGTTGCCCGCGGTGGGCGAGGGCGGTGCGGAGCTGGACGGCGAGCGGATGCGCAGCATCTTGACGCCGGACTTGAAAGCCTGGACGAACCCCTTGACGTAGTGCGACGACTTGTGCTCCCAGGCGCGGACCGTCTCGCGCCACTCGTCCTTCCACTCGGCGACCTCGGCCTTGATCTCGTCCTTGATCTCCTGGACCGACTTTTCGACGGCGAGGCGCTTCTCGGTGAAGAAGCCGATGTTGAGCTCGCGCGGCGACACGCCGCGGGCGAGGTTGCGGCGCAGGTACTTGTCGTAGTCGCGCACGATGCGGGTGATCATGTCCGAGGTGGAGACCCCGTCGGTGCGCTTGGTCGGGAGGAAGCGGCCCTGCTGCTTGACAAAGGCGTACACGTCGGCCACGTCGCCGGCGGCGTAGGGGATGTCGTCGTGGGCGACGTAGTCGATCTGGTGCTTGTCGAGGAACTCCTGGGTCACGATCCACGGCGCGTCCTCGACCACCTCGTCGACCCACTTGCAGTGCGCGACGCTCGCGTACCGCTCTACGTCGGTCATGACCGTCTTGCCCTTGCGCGCGTGCGTCTCGCGGTCGCTGCACACGCCGACCAGCAGGTACACGTCGGGGAACGCCTGCTTGGCCTGCTGCAGCGCGCGCGCGTGCCCGTAGTGGAACAGGTCGTAGATGCCGTCGCAGTAGATGCGCACGGGCCGCCCCGTCGGCGGCGCGTTGATCGAGTACGTGGTCGCCGACACGTCGACCGACGGCGACTGCAGCACCGCGTCGGGGATGTGCGGCGTCGATGCGCCCGATGCGGACGCGGACGCCGTGCCGGGAGCGGCTGCAGCGGCGGAAGCAGACGCGGAGGCGGCCGACACGGCCGACGTGTCGTCGGCGGCGGACATGGCCGACGTGTCGTCGGCGGCGGACATGGCCGAGATCGAGTCGGCCGTCGACAGCGGAGTCTCAGGGCGGGAACTGGATGGCGTTGACATGGTTGATGCGTAGCGAATGTTGTGCAAGGAGAGGGAGGGGGAGCGCGAGGTGCCGGATGAGGGGAGGGGAGCGGCGGCGCTGTGCGCGGCCGTGTGAAAAACCTTGGGCGGCGAATCGCCTTCCCTGCGCGGGCGCCGCCGACTGAAACGGGGGCGTCGTGTCCTCGCGACGCCCACCTCGTCCCTGTGTCCGTTCCGACTTGGACCCAGCGGCAGAATCTGCGCGCCATGATGTAGTGATGTCACAGGGAATTCGTTGTATTGTATGAGATACAGATGCAATCGACCACGGCGAGCGACGACAACCTAGTCCTCCTCGGCCTCGTACTCGGCCTCGGCGCCGGCCAGCGCCGACGTCGGCGACGCGGCCCGGCCAAACGCCGGCGACGGCACGGGCGACGCGCCCGCGGCCATGCCCGACGCGGACGCGACGCGCGGCAGGCCCGCCCACTCGCGCATCACGTCCACGACGTGGTGCGGCGACTGTACATGCCAGTCGGCCAGCGTGCGCTTGGTGCTCGACCCGACCGTCACCGTCCACGCGTGCCGCGGGTGGTACCGGTCGCGCGCTGCGCCGTGCTCGCCCGTCGTCGGGCTCGTGGCCGCCGACGCAGACGCGGACGCGGTGGGCGCCGCTGTGGTGGTGGGTGCCGCCGCGTCGAGCTGGTGGCCGAGCAGGAGCACCTCGTCGGCCTTGGCCTCGCCCTCACCGCCGTCGACGCTGCCAGCCGCGACCGCCGCCGCCGCCTCGGCCGCCGACTGGTGCAGCGCGCGGAACATGTCCTCGTCGGTGCGGTCGTCGCCGACGCAGAAAACGTACTCGAAGCGCGCGCCGGGCGGCGCCGCCGTCGCCAGCAGCCGCTTGACAATCTCGCCCTTGTTGACGGCAATCGGGCGCACCTCGAGGTTCTTCTTGCCGACCAGGATCTCGAGCGGCCGCTTGCTGAGCGTCGAGTTCTCGAGGTGATTCTGGCACTCGCGCGCCTGGAACGCGCCGAAACTCGGGTCGGCGAGCCGGTAGTGCCACGTCACCGAGCACCGCTTGTGCTCGATAAACGACCCGGGCGTGCGCTCCGTGTAGAAGTTGAAGATGTCGACCACCTCGGGCTTCCACACGGCCGGGTCGTCGCCGTGCTCCTCGGTCAGGTCGAGCCACCCGCGAGCGTCGTACGGGTACTTGAGGAACGACCCATGCTCGGCGCTGAGCCCGAGCCCGTCAATGTGGCCGACCCACGCGTCGAGCGTCGCCTGGTCGCGCCCGCTGATCACGAACACGCGGTTCGCCGGGTCCGCGCACAGGGCCGCCAGCGCCTCGAGCAGCTCGGGCGTCGGCCGCGCCATCTCGGGCACCTTGACGATTGGCCTACACGTATGGGTGTGCGTGTGGGGTGAGTCAAGTGGATCGCGACACAGCGTTGAGACAAGAGAAATGAAGACGTACGAGAGCGTCCCGTCGTAGTCGAACAGAATCAGGCGCATCGGCCGCAGCGCGCCGTCCTCACCGCCCAAATCGGCGACGGACGCGCGGTACTCGGCGAGACACCGCTCGCGATGGAGGTACGGCGTCGTGTGCGCGTCGAGGGCGCCGCCCGCGCCGCTCTGCAGCCGGGCACGCGTGCCGACGAGCGCGCGCGCAAACGACCGCGCCCACTGCGGCGCCGTGTACCGGGCAACGTGGTCCATCATCTGGTGGTGGCGCGCAAACTTCTCCTCGCGCGGGATCGTGAGCGCGTCGTGCAGGGCGGCCGCGACGCCGGCAAAGTCCCACGGGTTGACGAGCATGGCGCCCGACAGCGAGCCCGCCGTGCCCGTGAACTCGGACAGGATCAGCGGCGCCATGTGCTCCTGCTGGCACACGACAAACTCGTGCGACGTGGTGTTCATGCCGTCACGCACCGACGTGATGAGCCCCGCGTCGGCCGCCGTCAGCAGCGCATAGTACTCGTCGGGCGCGATCGCGCGGTGGATGTGGTGCACGGGCTGGAAGTCGAGCGAGCCGTACTTGCCGTTGATGTTGGCGACGAGCTCCGACACCTTGGCCTCGAGCTTGGCCGCGCTCAGCCCGCCGCCAATACCCGCGGACCCGCCGCTGCCACCGGAACCCGAGGAGGCCGCGATCGACGCGCCGCCGCCGCCGCCGCCGCCCGCGTCGCCGGGGAGCACGAGCTGGCCGCCCGTGGTGGTGGGCGAGGTGACCTGGATCAGCACCACCTTGCCGCGCCACTCGGGGTACGTCTCGAGGAACTGGCCAAACGCCTTGAGCTTCTGGTGCACGCCGCGCATCTGGTCGAGCTTGTCGCGGCCGACCACGATGCGCTTGCCCGCGTACATGTCGCGCAGGGCGGCGGCCTTTTCGGCGACGGCGGGGGCGCGGCGCTTGACCTCGGTGCGCTGCGCGTCGATGCCGATCGGGAAGATGCCGACGGCGACGTGGTGGCCGTGGAAGTCGATGCCCGTGGGCGACGACTCGAGGCCGAGCACGCGGGTGCAGCACGACACAAAGTGGCGGCAGTACGAGTAGGTCTGGAAGCCGACGAGCGAGGCGCCCAGGATGCCCTCGAGCAGCGGGGTGCGCTTGGGCAGGCACCGGAACACCTCGGACGACGGGAAGGGCGTGTGGATGAAGAGGCCGATGGCGGCGAGGTGCGCCGTCTCCTCGCCGTGGACGCGGGCGAGCTCGGCGCGCAGCAGCGAGGGCGCGAGCAGCAGGTGGTAGTCGTGGACCCAGATGAGGTCGCCCTGCGGGTCGTAGTGCTCGGCGGCGACCTGGGCAAACGCGAGGTTGACGCGCTCGTAGGCGGCCCAGTCGAGCAGCTCGCGGCGGCCGTCCGTGGCACCGTCCCACAGAATGTAGTGGAAGAGCGGCCACAGCGTCGACTTGCAGTACCCCGAGTAGTGCTTGCTGGCCGTGTCGTCGTCGACGAGCACGGGGATGCACCGCTGCTCGCGCCACAGCAGGTCGGCGAGCTCGGCGCGGTCCGCAGCCGACAGCTCGTACTGCTCGACGATGCGGCCGTGCGAGTCGACGATCGGGCCGAGGGTGCCAATGTAGACGGACTCGTGGAAGGGTCCGGTGGCCGCGCTCGCTGTAGATGCAGGGTCGGTGGGTGCCGATGCAGCGTCGCACGCGTCGGGCGAGGCGGCGGCCTTGTGGGCGAGCGACTGGATGCCGGCGTAGAGGGCCGAGTGGCCGCGGCGCGGGGCGAGGGCCCAGCGCGGGGTCGGCGGGGTCGCGGGCGAGATGGCGGCGGCGGCCGCAGCGGGATCAGCGGACGCGTTGTCGGGCGAGTCGTTGAGGGCGCTGGTGGAGCCGCCGTGCGTGGCGCCCGCCGAGCTGACGCCGGACCCGGGGGCGGGCGAGGACGTGGAGGCCGAGGCCGAGGTCGGGAGCAGGCGCAGGGCGGGCGGGTTGGCCGAGGCGTTGGCGGCGCGGGCGCGGTGCTGCTGGTCGCGCAGCTGCTGGGCCTGGATCTCGCCGAGCGCGGCCACGAGCGCCGAGGCCTTGACGCCGGCGGCGGCGGTAGCAGCGGCAGCGGCAGCGGCGGGCGCGTCGGTGATGATGGGGGCGGCGTGGGCGAGGGTGGGCAGGACCGCGTTGTGGGTCGAGGCGCGCGAGTGGCGGCGCGACGAGGCGCCCGAGACGGACGCGGAGCCGGCCATGCTGGAGCCGGCGACGGCCGACGACAGGCCCGTGAGCGGGTGGCCGCCGAGGCGCGCGTCGGCGGGCACGTCGAGGAGCACGGCCTGCACGGGCAGCGTGTGCAGCAGGTGCAGGATGCGGCCGGCGGCGCACGGCGCGGCGGTGCAAGCGGCAGCGGCAGCGGCAGCGCCGGGCCCGGGGATCGCGGTGATGCTGGGCGGGACCATGGTTCGGTTCCGTCGTGGTCGGTGGTGTCGATGCGTTGCAGGGACTAGAGCATGGATTGATTGCGTGGAGGGAGCGAGGGCGCGGGGAGGGAGGGCGCGAGAGTTAGCTCGCAGCGGAGCAGAGCGTGTCTTGCAGGCGCTCGCACCAGAGGGAATGGGATGGAGATGGACGCGAGACGAGGCGATGGACGCGAGACCTGGCGGGAGGTGGGGGCGTGGCCCGCTTTTGTACTCTGGCCGCGGTCGGATGGAAACGCGTCGAAAGCGAAGCCTGGCGACGCGTCGGTCGTCCTTCTCGTCGTCCCTGGACTCAAGCGTATCGGCGGCGCCACGGACGGGGTGATTGGCGGGACCGACGCTGGCCGCGGCCGGCGAGTCGCGATAGCGTGGGCTCGGCGGGCCGTGACCTCACCAAGCACACGCCGCGCGACGCGTCTCGATAACGGCCAGGGATCGACGGCCTCACGTGGACCAGCTCAGCCAATCGTCGCATGTCTCGCGGCGTGTCTCACACCCGAGCATCGCCGACCGAGCGCGCTGCCGGCCGCGTCCAGCGAGGACGTGGGCAAGGACGGGAGCATGAGATGGGGGCGGTGCGAACGAGAGTTGGTCGCTTGTGAACCGGTGCGGCGGCGAAGTGGTTCACCGGGGCAGGGCGACCCCAACTCGGTGCAACGAGTAGCGCCGGCTTTGGCGGTCGCAGGCGTGGCCTCGAAGCGGGTAACAGGCGACGTGGGCGACGTGGGTGAGCGGGCGCGCCGCCGCTGTCTCCCGCGCGCGCGGACGAGACGCGGCTGGAGGTAACGCGCACGTGGGCGCAGTGTCATGGCCGTCACGGCACGACCCAGTCGCGGTCGGCCTGCCGTGCGCGCGCGCGCTCCCTTCTCCCGCTCCCACTAATATATAAACCGCGTCGCACCCCCGCGCCCCCGCACCTGTTACCATGTATCGATCAACCGATCCGCCCCCGGCCCGCTGAGGCACCGCTGCCTCCCTTGCCCGCCCGCCCTCGGTCTGCGCTCGCTGCCCGCGGTTGCTGCGCACCTGTCCCTGCCGACCGCTGCTCCCTCTCCCCCTGCCCCGCCGACCCCCCTTGCCACTTGCCGCACGCGGCACCGGATCCCCCGATCCACCGCCCGCCGCCCGATCTGCGCGCCATGGATTCGGCGGCCGCCCCTCCCGCGCCCGCCGCGGGTGCCGCCAAGGCCGGCGCGACGCGGCTCGACCGCCTGTTCCAGCTGCTCGACGCGCCCGCCTCCACCCCGGCCATCCGCGCCGCCGCCGCCAACCAGATCGCCGACCTCGCCGCCGGCCCCGACGGCGCCCTGCCCGGCATCGTGCGCCGCCTGCTGCCCCTCTTCCGCTCCAAGCTGTGGACCTCGCGCTCCGCCGCCGCCCAGGCCCTCGAGCTCATTGCCCGCAAGACCCTCTCCTCGTGGGACCCCGCCGCACCGCTCGACCCGCTGCCCGACCCCGTCCCCGATGCGCATGCCCTCGCGGCCCACTCGGCCGCCTGGGCTACCGCCGACCTCGCTGCCCTGCTCGACGTCGCCGCCACCATGGCCCTCCCGCGCCTGCTCGCCACCCGCGACAACGTCCCCAACCTCTCCGGCGTCGACCTGCACCACGCCGCAGTCCAGCGCGCCGCCATCCTGCGCAACCTCGGCATCTCGCCCGACCTCGTCGATGGTACTTGCGCGCTCGACCCACTCACTTCCTTGCGAATCCAAACTGACATCCGTCCTCCCATCGCATCGGTCTAGGTTCCTTTGCACCTGCACCTCCCGCTGATCCCGCTCCGGCACTCGCTCCGACACCGGTCGCTGCGACCCCCGCCAAGTCAGCTCGCGGTCGTGCCCGTGGTGCTGCTGCCGCGCGCGACCTGCCCAACACCCCCTCCTCGAGCACCTCGTCGCCCGCCCTCGCGCCTGCTGCTACGACGGCCACTCCGCCGCCACCGCAGCATGTTCCGACACCCGCCGACGACCCCGCCGCCATCGAGGCCGCCCTCGCTGACCACGCCCTCAGCGCGCGCGAGAAGAATGCCCTCAAGCGCAAACTCAAGCAGCTCAAGCGCACCGCGAGCGATGCGTCCATATCCGCCGCTCGCGCTACCCCGCCGCCACCGGCCGCTGCTCCTGCACCTGCTGCTGCTGCTCCGCCGGCACGCCCCGTCAAGCGCGCGCGCATCCAGTCGTCCAGCTCGCTTGCCCCCTCCTCGGACCTCGCCGCCGTGTCCAGCGACGTCGTCATGTCCGAGGCCGACTCGGGCCCCGCTGAGCCCGTCATCATCGCGTACCGCGGCGGCGCACCCGCACCGACTGCTCCGGCGACCGAGCAGCCCGACGCCGAGCCCGCGACACCGGTCCCGTGCTGGCCGTTCCAGGCCCTGTGCGACCTCCTGTGCCACGACCTCGCCGATCCCACCTGGGAGGTCCGCCACGGTGCCGCCATCGGCATCCGCGAGCTCATCAAGGTCCAGGGCCACCTCGCCGGCCGCGTCGGTGCCGCCCTCGTCGA
The DNA here is from genome assembly GCA_025594325.1 of Blastocladiella emersonii ATCC 22665. NCBI lineage: Eukaryota > Fungi > Blastocladiomycota > Blastocladiomycetes > Blastocladiales > Blastocladiaceae > Blastocladiella > Blastocladiella emersonii. Next base: position 1,988,793 of record JANHCV010000006.1, read on the forward strand.
CACCGCAATTAACGACAACCTGAACCGCCGCTACCTGCACCACGTCGCGCGCACCCTCATCGTCGTCCTCGCCCGCGACCGCTTCAGCGACTTCATCAACGACACGGTCACCGTCCCCGTGCGCGAGTCGTGCGCCCAGGCGCTCGGCGTCATCGCCAAGCACCTCTCGCTCGACGACCTCGAGGCCCTGCACAAGCAGCTCGTCGCCCTCTCCGACTTTGCTATGCAGTCGGGCCTCGCCGTCCCGCACAAGAACCCCAAGGCCGACCGCTCCGTGTGGGCCCTCATGCTCTCGGCCCTCCTCGGCATCAAGTACCTGCTCGCCGTGCGCCAGGACGCCCACGACCGCCTCTTCCTCAAGTCGTTTGCCACCATTGGCTTCGGCCTGCAGAACACGGACGACGACGTGCGCGCCGTCGCGTCCGCCGCCATGCTCCCGCTCGTCGGCACCCTCGTCGAGAAGGCGAGCTTTGGCGAGCTGAGCCTCCTTCTGCAGTTCCTCAAAAAGTGCCTCGACTCGTGCGACGACCTGAGCGCCTCCACCAGCTCCGTCATGGACCTGCTCGCCGCCCTGTCCGAGTCGCCGCGCGTCGCCCGCATCCTGATCCCGCTGCTGAAACCCGTCCCGGGCGCGTCCACCGGCGACGTCTCGCCGCCCGAGCCGCCCAAGCCGCCGCTCCTCGGCCTGCCCCCGCTCTTGTACAAGTTCTTCCGCCACCCGCTCGCCTGCGTGCGCGTCGCCGTCGTGCGCATGTTCAAGGCGTTCATGGCCATCGAGGCCGTCACGGAGCCGCGCCAGGAAACGTGGTGGATCCGCCACGAGCCGCTGCGCCACGTCTTCCAGAACTTTTTGTTCGAGGAGGCCGACCCCGCCGTCATCGACGTGACCTCGGACCTCTGGCGCGCCATGGTCGACTATCTCGCCGTCCACGGCGCCCTGCCGCCCATCTTCGCGCCGCTGTTCCAGGCCATGCTCCAGCTCGCCTTCACCCCCATTGGCACCGCGCTTGACTGCGACTTGCTCCTGTTCGCCCCGCACGACGAGGCGGCGGCCGCGAGTCGCCGCCCGCAGCCTCGGCCCGCCGCTGATGCCGTCGCCAGCAAGCCCGCAGCAGCAACTGGGCGTGGTCGCGGCCGCGCTCGCGGGCGTGGTGGCAGTCGCGGCGGGTCTTCGGTGCCCGTCTCGCCGGCGCTCTCCCACGGCTCGGTTGCTGGGAACGGCTTCGACGAGGCGTACGACGCCAAGGGCATGTCCAAGCTCGACCCCGCCGAGTTCTCGTACGACCGCGCCATGATCAAGCAAGACCTCGCCGTGCTCTCGCCGCGCGCCATTCTACACGGCCGGCTCGTCGCATGCAAGGCGCTGGGCTACGCCCTCGCCAAGTGGCCGCCCGCCCCGGCACTCGCCCCCGAGACGGCGCTCTCGGAGCTCACCGAGTACCTTGACACGGACTGGGCCTTCCAGCGCCAGCTCGCCGCACTCGTGCTGCAGGAGTACGCGGTCGCGCGCCGCGCCGTCTCGGCCACCCCCGAGTCCGAGGACCCCGCGTCCGTGTTCCCGCAGTTTGCCGCCGTCATCGCCAAGCTGCACGCCGTGCTCGCGGGCAGCCACCCGCCCACCGCCGGCCGGTTCCTCGAGCTCGGTCCCTCGCACAACCGCGTCTACGCCGAGTGCCTCCGCACCGCGCGCCGCGAAAATGTCGCGCTCCCGGCGCTCGACCAGTTCCACGTCGCCGTGCACGCTGCTCACCTCGCCGCGGCTGATGCTGACGTTGCCTCGGCCGTGGACGCGTACTCGGCGCTCGCCGCGCAGCTTGAGACCCGCGTCGCGTCCTCGATCGCGGCGGCCCTCGTTGCCCTCGCCGCGCTCCCGACCAAGCTCAACCCAGTCGTCCGCTCGCTCATGGCGGCGGTGCAGACCGAGCCGAACCAGGAGATCCAGGAGTGCACCGCACGCGCCGTCGCCCTTCTCGCGCGCCTGTGCCGCGGCAAGCCAGTCGTCGACAAGGTCGTCGGGAACCTCGCCGTCCTGCTGTGCAGCGACCCGCAGCGCACACCGCTCGTCGTCGCGTACGCCAACGACTCCGCGGTCCCCGGTGGCATCCTCACGCTCGTCAAGCAGGACGAGGCGGCCGCGGCGGCCGAGGCTTCCGCCACAGCGGGCGAGGGCCGCGGGCGGCGGTCCGCCAACTCGTCGTCGGGTCCTGCTGCACCTGCGCCGTCGAGCGATGCCGTCGTCGTGGCAGCTGCGGCGGTCGCTGGACAAGATGTACACGCGGTGCCCTCGACGCCCGGCCAGATCACCCACCGCGGCGCGGCCATGACGATCTCGGCGCTCGCAGTCGAGTTCGGCACCGAGCTCTTCGACGCGGTGCCCAAGCTCGCGGAGCTCGTCCAGATCGCCGAGTTTGCCGCCGCCGTCAAGGCCACCGCTGGGTCGCCCGAGGCGGTCCAGGCGCTCATTGACGCGCTGCAGCTCGTCGCGTCCCTCGCGCCAGTTGTTGCCAGGCACGCCGTCGGCTCCAGCGTCACCCTGATCGCCGACCAGCTCATCCCGATCGTCGCGCTGCTCGATTCGCCCGCTCCCGTCGTGCGGTACATGGCGGCGCTCGCCATCGCCGCAGTCGTCGCGGCTGCTCCAGTCACCGCGATGCCCGTCGTCGTCGAGTACGTCGTTCCGCGCCTCTCGACTGCCGGATCCCCTGACGCAGTCCACGCGCGGCGCGGTGCCGCCGAGACGCTGCACCACGTCGTTACGGCGCTCGACCACGGCGTCCTGCCGTACGCCATCTTCCTCGTGGTCCCGCTTATGGGCGCCATGTCCGACTTTGACGACGCGGTCCGGCGCGTGGTGTCGTCGAGTTTCGCGACGCTGCTCAAGCTGATCCCGCTCGAGGAGGCGATCCCCGACCCGCCCGGGTTCCCGGCGCACCTGGTCGCTCAGCGCGCCGCCGAGCGCGCGTTCCTCGGGCAGCTGCTCGGGACCACGCCCATCGAGCCGTACACGGTGCCCGTCGCGCTGCGCGCCGATCTCCGCGCGTACCAGCGCGACGGTGTCGCGTGGATGATGTTCCTCAACCGGTACAAGCTGCACGGGATCCTGTGCGACGACATGGGCCTCGGCAAGACGCTGCAGACGATCGCAGTGCTCTCGTCGCACCACCACCACGTCAACGGCGGGCTCTCCCTCGTCGTGTGCCCGTCCACGCTCACGGGCCACTGGGTGCACGAGATCCACCGGTACTCGCCCAACCTCTCGGCCATGTGCTACACGGGGTCGGTCGCCGAGCGCCGCAAGCTCGCGGCGCAGGTCGCCGCGGGGCTCGCGCCGCGCACCGTGGTGGTGACGAGCTACGAGGTGCTGCGCAATGACGTGGACGTGTTCCGCGGGGTGGCGTGGGAGTACTGCGTGCTGGACGAGGGCCACGTCATCCGCAACGCCAAGACCAAGGCGACGCGCGCGTGCAAGGCGGTCCGCGCGCGACACCGGCTCGTGCTGACGGGCACGCCGATCCAGAACAACGTGCTCGAGCTGTGGTCGCTGTTCGATTTCCTGATGCCCGGGTTCCTCGGGACCGAGGCCCAGTTCAGCGAGCGGTTCTCCCGGCCCATCCTCGCGTCGCGCGACGCGAAAAAGTCGTCGGCCGAGCAGGAGCGCGGCGTCCGCGCGCTGCGCGACCTGCACCGCCAGGTCCTGCCGTTCACGCTGCGCCGGCTCAAGGAGGACGTGCTCGACGACCTGCCGCCCAAGATCATCCAGGACTACTACTGCGACCTGTCGCCGCTCCAGGCCAGCATGTACCGCGATGTGGTCGAGGGTTCCTCATCGGCGGCATCGACGGGCTCCGGTGCAGCTACCGATGGCGACGCGGACGGCAGCAAGAAGAAGCACGTGTTCCAGGTGCTGCAGACGATGCGCAAGATCGCGAACCACCCGGTCCTGCACCTCCGCGGCGCGGGCGCCGGTGCCGTGGCAGCGGGCGGCAGTGGACCCGCCATGTCGCAGGCGACGCGCGCGCTGATGCCGGCGGACCCGCGCGCGCTGCACGACCTCGAGCAGGCGCCCAAGCTCGCGGCGCTGCGGCAGCTGCTCAACGACTGCGGGATCGGCGTGCGTGCCCCGGCGGACGCGACGGCGGCCGAGGGCGGCGCGGCGCCGGGTCACCGCGTGCTCGTGTTTGCGCAGATGAAGCTCATGCTCGACTTGATCGAGCGCGACCTGTTTGCGGCGCACATGCCCGGGGTCAGCTACCTGCGGCTCGACGGGTCGACGGACCAGCGGCACCGGCACTCGCTCGTGCAGCAGTTCAACGACGACCCGTCGATCGACGTGCTGCTGCTCACGACGCAGGCGGGCGGGCTCGGGCTCAACCTCACGGGCGCCGACACGGTCATCTTTGTCGAGCACGACTGGAACCCGATGAAGTACGTTCTCGTTTTCGTTCACCGAGAACTGGACTCGAACAAAGCTAACCCGTGGTTGCGCGCGTGTGTAGGGACCTGCAGGCCATGGATCGCGCGCACCGACTCGGGCAGAAGCGCGTGGTGTCAGTCTACCGCCTGATTGCGCGCGGCACGCTCGAGGAGAAGATCATGGGGCTGCAGCGGTTCAAGCTGCACATTGCCGGCCAGGTCGTCAACCAGCAGAACGCGGGGCTCGAGACCATGGACACGGACCAGCTGCTCGACCTGTTCTCAGTCGACGAGGTGGTCGGGTCGTCAAGCGCGGGTGCTGCTGGCGCCGGAGGCAAGGAGGAGGTGGCAGCGACGGCGGCGGCGGTGCTGCAGGACCTCGACGACCTCGCGGCGCAGCAGTACGAGGACGAGTACAACATGGACGGGTACCTTGCGTCGCTGTGACCACGCGGCGCCACGACGAAGAAGAATCATGATGGAATATACTAGTCTCTGTTTGTTTCTGCTGCTTACACGCAATCGATCGGCGCTACCGGATGTGCCACCACGGCACGTTCTCGACGTTGGGGAAATCGACGGCGTCGGGGCAGGTGGTGACGTTGACGCGGTCGGCGGGGGTCATCTTGCGGACCGTGTCGAAGGCGAGGAGCGAGTCGCGCATGAACCACCAGCGGCAGAAGGTGGAGAGGGGCCAGGCGAGCGTCGCGTCCTTGCTGGCGTCGGCGGCGGCGCACAGATCGAAGAAGGGGGCCGTGTAGGCGTTGAGTTCGGCGAGGTTGGTTTCCATGGTGTTCTCGAAGGTGCGCGTGTCCATGTGCTTGACGGGGAGGGCGTCGATGATGGCGAAGCGGCAGTAGCCGTAGGCGCCGCACGCCGGGTACCAGGCGTTGTCGACGCCCCAGGTGGCGCGCGCGTCCCACGGGATGACGCGCCAGGCGCACGGCCACGCGCCGCGGCTAATGATGGGCAGCATGACCTCGACAAAGGTCGAGAAGCGGCCGACCTGGCCGCCGTCGCGCTTGCGGACGACTGGGCCCTGCAGGCCGTGCTCGCCCCAGGTGAGCGAGGGCTGGGCAAAGTGGACGTGGTAGTCCTTGAGCAGCTGGGTGAAGGCGACGGGGTCAAAGTAGGACTCGGGCTCGATGTCGTCGTCCCACAGCCAGATGTAGTCGTAGTTCTGGACCACGTCGGGGGTGAGGAACCGCTTGGCGAAGTAGAACTTGGTCTGGCCAATGGCGCGCACGGCGACGGCGTTCTTGTACCAGGGGAGGTCGTCCCAGGTGGAGTTGTCCCAGTGGAAGATCATGAAGGAGAAGTCGGCCATGCCGAAGCGGCGGACGAGGCGGTCGACCATGGGCTTGGCCTTTCTGCCGGCGGGGATGGCGATGAGGCCGAGCTTGCGGCGGAGCTCGCGCGGGCGCGGGCCGGCGACGCTGACCATGCGCTCGACGTTGCCGGGCTCGCGGTCGACGAAGCCGTAGGTGGCGTCGATGACGGAGCGCTGGTGCACCACGTTCTCGGACAGCGAGGTCGAGTGCACGTCGCCGGCGGCGGGGTACCAGGTGCCGGGTGGCGAGGTGGCGGCCGCGGCAGCGACGGCGGCCGGCCCGCCGCTCACGACGAGGCCACCGTTCCCGCCGGGAGCGCGCACGAGCGAGGGCGGGAGGTAGCCGCCGGCCTCGGGGGTCGCGGGGGTGGACGCGTAGTAGACGAGCGCGGCGAGGACGAGCAGGGCGGCGAGGGCGGCGGCGGCGGGCCGGGCGGGCAGCGGGACCGAGGCGCCGCCGGGGAGGCGCAGGCGGCGCTTGCCCCACACGGAGACGGCGGCGGGCTGGGCGAGGCGCAGCAGCGACGGGTGCGGCGATCCGGCGGCGTAGGGGTCGGCGGTCGGGGTCGCGACGCGGTGCGACGACGAGGAGGAGAGGGGCGGTGGTGGCGGCGGGTAGGCCTTGCGGGTGGTGGCGGGCGACGGGTGCGGCGAGTGGGTGGCGAAGGGCGATGGCGCGGGCGACGCGGCCGCGGGTCCAGCGGTGGAGAGTGGCGGCAGGTAGGGCATGGCGCCGGGCGCGGGCGCGAAGCCGAGCGGCGGCAGCGGGTTCGGCGGCGGCGGGGTCGCGGCGGGCGACGGCGCGAGCGACGAGGCCGAGGCGGCGGCCGACGCCACGAGGCGCAGGCGGTCCTCGTTGCCGCCGTGCGGATGCATGTTGTACATGGACATGGTGCTGCGTCGGGCGCGCGGGCGAGGGCGCGTTAGGGGAGGAGAAGAAGATGGCGGCGGGCGGGCGGCCTTGGCGGCCAACGCGGCGGCGCCGCACCGCGTGATGTCCCGCAGCGAGCCGCGCGCGCGTCGCTGTCTCGCACCCGCGCTCATCCCCGCCGACCTCGGCCCGCCTCCGCGACTCCGCGACTCCACGGCTCCGCGGCTCCGCGACCGCCGATCCCTCTGGCGGAGAGCCGAGTTGCTGGCCCGCCTCACGGCGCCCTCGCCCGCTCTTCCCCCCACCGTGATCGCGCTCGGCCTCGAGACGCCCACCCGCGTCACCGGGCGGCGGCTTCGACTCAAGCGACCATGCCGCCACCACCTCGCCCTCGCGGCTCGCTCAACTGCGACCACGGCCATGATCCTGCTGCTGGCGGCCACACGAGGAGCAGCGCGACGGCGACCGGGTCCGCCCGCCCACACGTGATTCTCGACGCGCCCCGTTTGGTGCCCTCGCTCGGCGCCTCTCGCTGCATCACCGCTGTTGCGGGCACTCGCTCTCTCCCCCTCAACCGTATACCCCCGCTACCTTGCTACGCATCAACGCCATGTTCCGCGCCGGCGCCCCGCTGGCCGCCTCCGCGCGCCGCGCCGCCTTTGCCCACCCGCGCCGCCACGCCTCGCGCCTGTCGCCGCGCACCGTCCTCAAGTTCTCGGGCAAGTCCTACGCCAGCACCGCCATTGCCCTCGCCGCCGTCGGCCTCTACTTCTACCCGGCCGAGCGCGCCGACGCCGCCAAGGAGGCCGTCCACGCCACAACCTCGGTCGACTGGGCCGCCGACCAGCTCGCCAAGCGCGCCTGGGCCTACTCGGTCCTCGCCAAGCTGCCCCTCGACTACAAGCTGAGCCCCGCCGACCTCGCCGCTGCCGCCAACGCCAACGCCGCCGCGGCCACGGCTAACCGCGACGTGCCCGCCAACCAGGTCAAGCTCAGCGCCTTTGGCCGCGAGATTCAGTTCGACCTCGGCGACATTGACGGCATGATCAACGACGCCAAGACCTCCATTGCCAAGCTCGTCGACAGCAACGCCGAGACCCGCTTTGCCCGCTCCGCCGTCGACTCGGCCACCAAGACCCACCTCGACGACGCCAACCGCCTGCCCTTTGGTGCGCATTCCCCCTCGCTCTGCCCCCCTCCACGCACGCGCGCTAACCCTCGCTCATGTAGCCCGTCCCGAGGTCGGCACCCGCGCCTTCGCCTGGCTCATCGACTCGGCCTTTGTCGGCCTCGTCGCCGCCCCCTTCTGGGGCACCTTCCTCTACGGCGCCGTCGCCAGCGCCGCGTGGCTGTCCAAGGACTACCTCTTCACCCTCCTCCCCGTCGGCAACGGCTCGCCCGGCAACCAGCTCCTCGGCCTCGAAAAGGTCCACGTCGCCACCGCCACCGCTGTACGCCCCGCGACCGCCGGCGCTACCCCCGCCAAGGCCGTCGACGTCAACGACGTGCTCGCGTCCGAGCTCCCGTCCGTCCTCGGCCACAACACGCTGCGCTTCCTCACCTGGTGCGCCGCCCTCGGCCCCGTCTCCTCGCTCGCCACCCTCGCCTGGGCCGGCTACGCCCTCTTCAACGGCGTCGAGGAGACCATGGTCGCCTGGGACAAGTTTGCCGGCGTCCAGGTCGTCCACCGCGCCGACCTCGAGCACTTTGCCACCACGGGCTCCGTGCCCATCCGCACCCGCCAGTCGAGCCAGTTCGCCGTCGACGTCGACCTCGTCCGCGACGGCTCGGCCACCGCCAGCACGCCCGACCAGCACCGCGAGCTCGTCGGCAAGTTCAAGCTCAACGACCGCACCATCTCGGCCGGCGTCGAGGTCATCCCCGGCGGCGGCGGCAACGGCCGCCCCAACGCCAAGATCGTCGTCAACTACGTCCGCGACGGCGTCGCGTCGCGCTCGGAGCTCGAGCTCCCCGAGTTTGTCACCATTAAGGACGACACGTCCTCGCGCAAGAACTAGGAAACCTCCCCCAACCTATACACTACACTTGTTCATTGTCTGATTCGTGCGCTCGTTCGCGGATGAGCAGGGGCGGGCGACGGCCCGTGAAACGCGGACGCGACAAGCTCGCGGTCGCCCTCCGCGCCGCCGCGCGCCGCGTTCCCCTCTCTCCTCGCCTCCCAACACCCGCGTTTCTCTTGTTATCGCTGCATTACGCTTCATGCAACTTGTGCTCCACGACTCGACGATTCGACCGTAATCTGCCCACAAACCCGCTTCGGCCACGCTCTCCCTGCTCCCGCACTTGCGCTGCTCGCTGCTCTCGCCGAGCCCAACTCGGCCTCCCCACCAACAACACCACATCCTACATCCGACGACCCTCGTCAAGGCCGACCACCATGACGCACCCGAAGCTCGCCTGCGTGGTACGGCCTCTTCCTCCTATGCTGCCCCAGCGGGCCGCCGCCATCGCGTCGCGCTCACCGACCCGGCCCCGCGCCCCTCTCGCTCGCAGATGGTCGGGCTCCCCGCCCGCGGCAAGACGTACATCTCGCAGAAGGTGCGCGGCTACCTCGAGTGGATGGGCACCTCGTGCAAGGTCTTCAACGTCGGCATGTACCGCCGCCAGACGGCCGGCGCCAACTGCCGCAGCGACTTCTTCGACCCCACCAACAAGGAGGCCATTGCCCTGCGCAACGAGGCCGCCACCATGGCCCTGCACGACATGCTCAAGTGGTTCGACGAGGAGGACGGGTGCGTCGCCATCTACGACGCCACCAACACCACGCGCGAGCGCCGCGACCGCGTCCACAAGGTGTGCAAGGACCACGGCATCGAGGTCATCTTCATCGAGTCCATCTGCCACGACCCCGACGTGATCATCAACAACATCACCGAGGTCAAGGTCTCGGGCCCCGACTACGCTGGCATGGACCCCGAGCTCGCCACCGAGGACTTCAAGGCCCGCATGCGCCACTACGAGAAGGCCTACGAGACCATTGCCGAGGAGGACCGCTCCTTCATCAAGCTCATCAACGTCGGCTCGCTCGTCATCGTCAACCTCATCAAGGGCTGGCTGCAGTCGCGCATCGTCTACTTTTTGATGAACCTGCACACCCAGCCGCGCCGCATCCTCTTTAGTCGGGTACGCGTTCGTGCTGCACCCATTCGATGCGACCCACACTCACGCCCTCGCTCCCCCATCAATCACAGCACGGCGAGTCCATGTACAACCAGCTCGGCCTCCTCGGCGGCGACTCGGACCTCAGCCCGCGCGGCCAGCTCTACGCCCAGTCGCTGCCCAGCGTCATCCGCCGCGCGCTCGGGTCCGCCGAGCAGCCGCTCACCGTCTGGACCAGCACCCTCAAGCGCACGCAGCAGACGGCCGCGTACCTCGAGTTCACCAAGCTCGCGTGGAAGGCGCTCGACGAGCTCGACGCGGGCGTGTGCGACGGCATGACCTACGAGGAGATTGAGCAGAAATACCCCGAGGACTACCTCGAGCGCGACAAGGACAAGTTCCGGTACCGGTACCGCGGCGGCGAGTCGTACCACGACGTGGTGGTGCGGCTCGAGCCCATCATCATGGAGCTCGAGCGGCAGCGCAACATCCTCATTATCGGCCACCAGGCCATCCTGCGCTGCATCTACGCCTACTTCATGAAGATCCCGCACGACGAGCTGCCCTACATCAAGATCCCGCTCCACACGGTCATCTCCATCACCCCGCGCGCCTACGGCTGCGACGAGGAGCGGTACTCGGTCGACATCCCCGCCGTCGACACCCACCGCGACCCGCGCCGCGCCCACTCGTCCTCGGGCATTGCCCGCTCGCCCTCGGCCAGCCTGTCCGACTCGGCGTCCTCGGCGGCGTCCGCGGCAGCCGGAGCCGACGCCAACGTCGCCATCGCGAGCAACGGGCTCAAGATCCGCATGTCGGCCACCACGGTGAGCAGCGTGCCCGCCGGCCCGTTCCCGATCAGCCCCGCCACGCCGCGCGGGTCCACGGCGGGCGTTGGTGGTGATGTGTCCACGGTTGCTGCTGCCGCTGCCGCGGCGGCGGTGATGTCCGCCTCGAGTCCGGCGCCCGCGACCAACGGCGACACCGGTGATCCTGCAGCAGCGGCTGCTGCAGCGGGCCTGTCCAAGCTCTCCCTCGTGGATTCCATGTCCTCGCCCTCGTCCACGTCGCCCGCGCCGTCGATGATCGCGACGACGTCCCCGCTCACCGCATCCCCCGGCTCGCCCACATCCCTCGTTGTCGACACCGCCAGCGCAGCGACCGTTGCCGCCGCGGCTGCGGCCGTGTCGCGGCCGAGCCACCCGCCCACGCCGTCGCGGTCCGGCACCGCAACGCCCAAGTCCAAGGTCGGCTCGCCCACGGCGGCTACGGCAGCGGGTGGGCACTCGCTGGTGCCGCCTGAGAAGCTGGTCAACGCACCGCACCTGGCCGAAGTGGACGCGGCCGAGGCGGGCGCCGAGCCCGGCGTCAAGGTGACGGTGGTCGAGCCCGAGCCGACGCCCGTGATCCCTGGCCGCCGCGCCCGGACCAGCGACGGCGCCGTCGACGACGCGGTGATTGGCGGGCAGCTCGTCGACTGAGGTCAACTGGTCGCTGGTGCTGGGCGGGCGGGCGGGAACGCAGCCCCCGTGTTGTGAACCTGATACAATGCTATGTTGCGCGAAATATCCATGTATCGCCTTCAATCGTGCTCGTGGTTTGGTTTGGCGTGGTTTGGCTCGTCGCGGCGTTGGCGAGTCGGAAACGCATGCTCGAGCGAGCCCGAGCACACGTGCCCCTGCAGCAACGCGCGATGCGCCACAACAAGCGACTCAGCGAGCCATCCACCACCTCTCCTCCCTTTGTCAAAACATCCCCTATCTGGCAGCCAGAAACCCAGACAACTTGCAGCAACAGGAAGGGTACGTCTGTGCGGCCTGAAAGAGGCAGCTGGCGACCCGCTGACGCCTTGCCCTCGTCCATGTGTACTCCCGCACGCCCAGCTCGCAACTCGCACCTCGAAACCTCTTCCACGCCATCGACCATGTCCGACTCGACGTTCTTCCTTCCGGAGTTTGCTGCGGCGCTCGCCCTGCTGCAGGATCCCCGCACTCCCGACTCGGTCATCCAGGACGACGTGGACCGGCGCTCGCTCGCGATTGCCGACCGCGCCGACGGCGCTGACGAGGACCGGACCGTCGAAGACCTCATGGACATGCACGCCATCATTGCCCTCTCCCACTACCTCATGGCCGGCCTGCACCGCGCGGTGCCCAACACGATCGACGGCGCTGCAACGGTGGAGATGGAGCTCGACACGTGGTACTACAGCTGCGTCGCGCGCCTCGAGCTGATCCCCGACCAGCATCTCCTGCGCAAGGCGTTCCTCCTGCCGTGCCTCGAGCTCGCGCAGCTGCACCTCGACGTGGCGTCGGATCCGGCAGCGCCAGATCGCCCACGCTCGGTCCTCGCCTGGGTCCTCGCCGACCTCCACCACCGCCTCGCCAAGCTCGCCTCGGCCGCTGGCCTCGACAACGAGGCGTGCGCGTACCTCGCCGCAGCCGAGCCCTACCTCGGCGACGACGAGGAGCTCCTGGGCCTGCACCGCGAGTGCACCCTGCTCGTGTGCGCGGCCGCGGTCGAACGCCGGTGCGCGATGCGCGAGCCAGTGCGCGAGCACTAGGGCGTGACGCGCCTCCACGTGGCGGCTGCGCCTCGCTGTCCGTCGGACCTGCCGCCTCGCTTGCACCCGGCTCGCTCCTCGCTGCCGCTCTCTCTCCCTCTCTCCGCCAATATGCACACAATACACCCCTTTCATTCGCTCCCCCTATACTGCCATTTCATCGACACCACCCATGCAACCTGCGAGCCGTCGAGCGCGCTGCGACGGTTATGCTCACCAGCGCCGTGCTGCAACCGTGTCGCTCCTCCGCTCGCCGCACCAGGCCTGATTGCCGTCGACGCGGCCGGCCCGCCCGTCCGTGCGCCCCATCCACTCCTCGCTCGCTTTGTCGCGGGACTCGCACAACCGACTCGGCGCAGCCGCCCGCGGTCGCCGGCTTTGCTGCCGCCCGCCGCCGTCGCACGGCATGGTCGCTCTCCATCACCGCGCACTCCGCTGCCGACGGGAACGAGGACGACGGCAATATGCGCACGAGCAACTCCCGCGCCTCGCCCGCTGCTGGCCGCGGCGGCACCTCGCCCACCCATCCCTCTACGCTGCTGGTGCCGGCGCCTGGATCCTCGAACGCTTCTTCGCGCGAAAACTCTTCATCGCTCCCGCCGAGATTCGTGTCCTCCTCGTCGACGCCGACCCTCGCTCCGCCTGCCTCGCTCGCCAGCCCTCGGGCTGAGCGACACCGTGCCGCGCCTGCGCCGCATCTCCGAGATCCACCGCCGGAAAAAGGAGCGGTCCGGGTCCATCTCGTCCATTGCCTCGCTGCTGCCCGCCGCCATGGAGGTCACGGACGCCGACCCGATCGCCAACGTGGTCCTGCCCGCCATACTGCCCGAGCCGACCCACCTGCCGCTGCGCAACTCGTGGAACTTTGATGTGTGGTCCTACACCCACGCCGAGCTCCTCGTCTTCCTCGTCGACATGTTCGCCGACCTCGGCCTGCTGCACACGTTCCGCATCGAACCCGACACCTTCCTCGAGTTCCTCAAGTCGGTCGAGCCCGGCTACAAGCTCAACCCCTACCACAACTTCCGCCATGCCTTTGACATGACCCAGGCCGGCTACCTGTTCCTCCGCACCTGCTGCGCCTGCGAGTCGGACGAGAGCTACACTCCGCCGTCCACGGGCACCAACAAGTTTGACGCCGACTTTTCCGGCGCCGCTGTCCCGCACACGCCCACGTCCCATCGGCTACTTGATGGCCGCCGCCCTCAACGCCGCGGTCGCCGCCCAGCAGGCCAGCACCTCGGCGCCCGCCGCGTCCTCGTCGCCGCCGCGCAAGATCCCGCGCCTCATGTTCACGCTGCAGGAGCAGCTCGCCTTCATGCTCGCGTGCGTGTGCCACGACCTCGAGCACGACGGCAAGACCAACAACTTCCACATCGTGACGCAGTCGGACCTCGCCGTGCTCTACAACGACCAGTCGCCGCTCGAGAACCGCCACATGCACGAGGCGTCGCGGCTCATCGCCAAGCACGCGCTCCTCGCGCAGCAGACGCGCACGGTCCAGGCCGAGATCCGCCAGCTCATGGTGCGGTCGATCCTGTCGACGGACCTCGCCAAGCACGTCGACATCCTGGCCAAGTTCAACGAGATCTGCCCGGCGTTCGACGCCACGGACCGCGAGCACCGCGCCCGGTCGCTCGAGATGCTCATCAAGTGCGCCGACGTGTCGAACGTGATCCGGCCGCTGCACCTCGCCAAGGGCTGGTCCGACTGCATCCAGGAGGAGATGTTCCAGCAGGGCGACGTGGAGCGCGAGCAGGGGCTGCCCGTGTCCGGGTTCGGCGACCGCCTCGCGCCCCAGTCGGCGCGCCTCGGCATGTCCTTCTCCGAGTACATGTGCGCGCCCCTGTTCCGCACCATGGGCAAGGCCATTCCGCGCATGGAGGCGTACCTCAAGAACATTGCCGTCACGCGCGACTACTGGGTCGGCGTCCTCGCTGAGACCGAGACCGACACGGAGGAGGGCACCACCACCACCGGTTCGTCGTCCGTCACGCCGTCGTCGTCCGAGGGCGGCTCAGCACCCGCCTCGCGCCGACCGTCCGAAGCTCTCGCGGACGACTCGGTCATTGGGCTCGGACCGACGAGCCGGCGCCGGTCGTCCAGCAAGTCGGTCACGTCCGCCACGTCGTCCAACGGCAGCACCAGCGAAAACGCGCCCGCGGGCACGACACCGTCACCGCCGCCGCCAGTCCAGGAGGAGGAGAACGCGGATTCGTCGCGGGCCGACGCCGCCGCCGCCTCTGACCCAGCAGCACTCCGCGGTGACGCCGCAGCGCCATGACGGCCGCTGGTCGTCGGCCTGTCGCCTCGCGATGAGAGCGGGTTTGTGTGATTTCCCCATCGCTTTCGCGTCCAATAGATATCTTTACACTTGACATGATGAGCAACGACGTTCATTTCTTCAAGCGCCTCGACGATGAGGGGACAGTCGGCACGCTCGCCATCCAAGAGCTAGCTCGTTGCGTTTGTTTCATGTTCCTGTCCGGCGTGCGGCCAACCTGTCGTCGCCCGCGACGGCGCGCGCGCGCAAGCGCGGCATGACGACCAACGCCGAGCTGGTTGACGAGAACAAGATCCACCCGAATCGCGCCCTGCGGTCGGCCGACGTCATGTGCGCGCAGCATCACCACCAAGAAGCGGGCGGGTCCGCGAGGGCGAGACGCTGTCAGTGCTGTTTGGCGTCGACCCGTTGTTGCGCGCGCGCGCGCGAACAAGGACATGCGTTCCGAGGTGGACGGCGATGCGGCCGGCACCAAGCATCGCGGCTTGGGGGCGCCACCAAGTACACGAGATTCGCGCCGAGCCGCGCTGAAAGGGTTCCCGATGTGGCTGGCACACGTTCCAGAGACCTGGCCTGACGCGACGACGGTAGCATGAAGTAGAAGCGGGGCCGGCTGCCAGGATGAGCCAAGGCCACGACACGCAGCGGCGCTCGAGGGCAGCGACGCGCTCGCCGGGCGGCGGAGAGCGTGTTTGGATTCAGCAAGGTTGAGCAGGGACGGCGACGGGTTGATAGCGCGCACCTGAGAGCGAGAGCAAGCGCGAGGCTTCAGCCAGACGGCAAAGCAGTAGCGAGCGGTCGAAGAACACGGTGGCGCAAGACGTGAAGGCTGGACGGAGCACGGAACGCCGCCGTCGGCGAGGCCATGCAGCGACGCGGCGCCCGCCGTCAGGCTCGCGAGCGACCGAGCCAAGCGTGTTGCTGCTGGCACTGCTTCGGGCGGCAACAATCCAAGGGGCGACGGCTTACGGCGGGTGTACAGCTAGCGTGCACCACCGGCACACGCGGGGCTGCGGCTGCGGCTGCGGCAGCGGACAGGCGTCGGTCGTAGGCGCGTGCCACCGACCGCAGCCGCTCCAGCACGTCGACGGCCGCAGCGAGCGAGCGAGCGCGGACATCATACCGCCCATGCTGCAGTCCGACACTGTATGAGAGAAAGTGCAGGGCGCGGTCGGCGAGAGGCGATGCGCGCGGGGACACGATGGCGAGTCGTTCGAGGGGTGGTGGCGCGCTCGCCGGCGGCAACAAGCGTCTGATTCATGCACGGGTCACGGGCGTATGGTGCCGCCGCGGCATGTGCGACGTGTTGATGCAGTATACAGGGATGCGTTTCATGGAGTGGTGAGGTAATATAGCGGGTCATGATCAGGAGGGAGAGCGAGGACCGCGCGTGGCGACGAGGCGCCCTTTATACTCCTCCGCCCGCGCCCCCGCTGCCTGCCACGCGGCGGCCACCGCCACCGACAAGGACTCTGGCGCTCTGACGCAAGCAGCGAGCAGCGAGCACGAGCAGGATACGGCGGAGTCCGAAGCCGAACCACCGCCGCGGCGGCCTCGGCTGCGGGCGACTGGAGCTCGCCGTGTCGTGGGAGATCGGGTCAGCGGTGCGGCGGCTGGGCCCGTGCGCAGGTCACACCCGACTTACTTGACGACGACGACAACGACAACGAACCAGCCGCGTACGCATCTCGGGCCAAAGGGTCGACCACATGGTAAGGTCGATCGCGCACGCGACGCCAGTGGCGCGTCGCTCGAGGACCAATCGGCATCGGGGATAGAGGGCGAAGGGACGCGCTGCGCTGCGCTGCACTACACTGCCGAAATAGGGTGGCGCAACGGGAGGGGGCTGCTGCTTCCACATGCAAGCGTGAGACCTGCGCGCGCGCGTGTGATAACAGCAAGGAAACCAAAGTAGCAAGGGTGGCGGCGATGGTGCGCCGCGGCAGCAGGTGCGTTCCGCGTCGGAGAGCGAGCCGCCGCTGCCCCACCGCCCAGAACAGGCGCGGCCGCTCTGGGATTCGGGATGGGATCGAGAGCAGAGCGGAGGGAGCGCGACGCGAGGTCAACAACGACGACAAGCCGGACGAACACCATCAAGTCACCCAACCCACCGTGTTGCTTGCTCGTGGGCCGGGTCGGCCTACGCCCGCCGCCGCACCGACCACTCGCCCGTCCAGTTTGAGCACCATCTCGAGTTTGGCGGCAGGTCCGAGTACCTTGCTCGCTGCGCAGCGAGATCCCACAGCGAGGCAGCGAGCGAAGGCGGCTCTCACGGAGGCCAGGAGCAGCGGCGCGAGCAGCGCAGGTGGGGCGGGTGGGACCTGCGCGGGCGCGCGGAAACCAGACGACAAGCACACGCGCGCGAGCGAGCGAGCGAGCGAGCGAGAAGGGAGGCGAGTCCATTCGAGACACGACGAGAGAGCGCCGCGCCGCGCCGCGCCGGTCAAAGGTTGAGGGTGGGGGTGGGTGCTGGCGGCGGGGGCCGCCAGCACACGATTTTTCGATCATACCCTTCACTTGAGGGCAGCAGTAGCAGCGTAGGGGCGCAATGCAGCAAGACGGATCACCCAAAACCCTCAAACGCAGCTGCCGCCGCTGGATCAAGTCTAGACGGGAGGAGTCGAGTTGCCTCCGTGGCGAGAAGGGCGGCGGTCCGAGTCTGCGTTCCAGACGCCAGGATCGCATCCATTCGAGGCACAGATGCATGTTGCAGCGGGTCATATATTCCATGAGATGTCATTGCGGGTTTGGTGAAGTCTCGACTTTGGGGATGAGTGAGCGGTCGCGATCGCCGCGCGAGCAAGCGAAAAAAGCTCGGGCATCAGGTGACAATTGCCTGACCGCTGCGAGACGCGTTTCGAGACGCGCTTTTGGCGCTCTGCCTCGGGAGACGGGCAGACGACGCACAACTGCCTCCCAACACCACACGCTTGATTGAGCCCATGCCGCGTCGCGCGGTGGGTGCATCACGTTCACATCGCAGAGTACGCACACGCGCGGGGGCCCAGAAGGCACTTGGGCAAAGTTGTTTTATGTATCGTCGGGGAGTAGTGAGCCAAAGCAGTCAGGTCTCTCTAGTTCCGGGCTGGCGAGCAGGGTTCGAGTCCCTGTCGCATCTCGTCCAGTCCGCGTCATAGTATTGTAAAGGAGCCAGAGTTGCTCTGGCTGCGATGGTTCGCTACTCCAGTGGAGCAGTTGAGGCTTGGGCCGCGTACGGTGCATGTCCTGCGGCAGACACACACGTATCATGATTGGGCGCCTAGCGTAAGATCCCGTGGCCAGGTGGTCATCTTAGACTCAACCCGCAATCGTGGCGAATCCACGGGATAGAGGTGGAACAGATCCGGCTCAGTGGCAGTGAGCACGGTGAACACAGCAGCTCCCAGCCCCAAGCGGCTGCTCCCTCCCTTTTGCACCATACAAGAAAGTTGCGTTTACCTAAAGTACATGAAGGCGTGCACCGTACCTGCGTTTTGAGCCACTGTTACGCCGGATCAGATCAAGAACAGTGGGTCGTCGCTGTTTGCTGAACCTTCCTGAAGCTAGCTCAAGCCGTGTCCAGCGGGCGTATCTCAGAAATTTCACGTAGAACGTGTGCATGTCATGGCTAGCAAAGTTGCTTAGCTTGCGTACGGCTCTAGTTTGCCGCACCTCAAACGCTGCACAACCCAAGTGTGGCGGCTCCAAGGTGACTCTGACCAAGGACCAAACTTGAACGCTGCTGCAGCCGTATTACACACGTGCTTCTTGCCAATTGCCTGACGCTAGGTTGTAGATCTTTCAAAGATCTATCAAAGAGTATAACGAAGGTTGGGGGTGACTTGAGTCACATAAGGGAGCAATGGGCAGCAAACGTGTCTCGCGCTTGAGTCGACCGCACAAGGGCGAAACGATCAGATTGGACGTGGACACCTTCAGAAACCTTTGAGTAGACTATTCCATCTGCAGAATGCCGCTGAGAACGCGCGCATAAGTCAAAGGGTGATTCCAAACGGGCGTTGTCAACCTCATCGAGTTGTGTCCAAACCGACCCCACGAGGCCAAGAAGACCAGATTGAGCATGCTCACCTTGACCAACTATGTTCGTTCAGCTATCAGCTGCAGATTGCTGTCGAGAACACGCGCCTAGGTCAAAGGGTGATTCCAAACGGGCGTTGACGCGCAAAGTCCCTCGCCGCAACCCTCTTGCTGCGGCGAGGTCGCGCGCAACTCCACCTTGCCTGCCAACACGTCAAAGCTCAATCACCACCGTTGATCCGTCCAGCAGGCGGCGTTATGGAGTCTGTAGCAAAGAGTAACGTGCACGCAAGCAGCACCTTTGAGCAGCGCTGTAGAGGGGAAGTAAGCAAACTTTGAGCGCTCAATGCTGCCCACGAGATGGAGCGCAATCTTTCCCAGCTGTGTCTCATTGCACGCAAGGTGAGCAGCAGTGGCTCGTCAAGCAGGCAAGGAACAGGACAGAGTAGGGAAGGCGTGAGGGAGCCGATCTGAAGCTAAGCGTGTTCCGGAGCACCCTGCTGAGTCGAACGCGTGCTCAGCACGGCGCGCGTGCAGGCAGGCAGCCGCAGTAGCAAGTAGCGACAGGCGGGGGCTGCTGCTTCCACATGCAAGCGTGAGACCTGCGCGCGCGCGTGTGATAACAGCAAGGAAACCAAAGTAGCAAGGGTGGCGGCGATGGTGCGCCGCGGCAGCAGGTGCGTTCCGCGTCGGAGAGCGAGCCGCCGCTGCCCCACCGCCCAGAACAGGCGCGGCCGCTCTGGGATTCGGGATGGGATCGAGAGCAGAGCGGAGGGAGCGCGACGCGAGGTCAACAACGACGACAAGCCGGACGAACACCATCAAGTCACCCAACCCACCGTGTTGCTTGCTCGTGGGCCGGGTCGGCCTACGCCCGCCGCCGCACCGACCACTCGCCCGTCCAGTTTGAGCACCATCTCGAGTTTGGCGGCAGGTCCGAGTACCTTGCTCGCTGCGCAGCGAGATCCCACAGCGAGGCAGCGAGCGAAGGCGGCTCTCACGGAGGCCAGGAGCAGCGGCGCGAGCAGCGCAGGTGGGGCGGGTGGGACCTGCGCGGGCGCGCGGAAACCAGACGACAAGCACACGCGCGCGAGCGAGCGAGCGAGCGAGCGAGAAGGGAGGCGAGTCCATTCGAGACACGACGAGAGAGCGCCGCGCCGCGCCGCGCCGGTCAAAGGTTGAGGGTGGGGGTGGGTGCTGGCGGCGGGGGCCGCCAGCACACGATTTTTCGATCATACCCTTCACTTGAGGGCAGCAGTAGCAGCGTAGGGGCGCAATGCAGCAAGACGGATCACCCAAAACCCTCAAACGCAGCTGCCGCCGCTGGATCAAGTCTAGACGGGAGGAGTCGAGTTGCCTCCGTGGCGAGAAGGGCGGCGGTCCGAGTCTGCGTTCCAGACGCCAGGATCGCATCCATTCGAGGCACAGATGCATGTTGCAGCGGGTCATATATTCCATGAGATGTCATTGCGGGTTTGGTGAAGTCTCGACTTTGGGGATGAGTGAGCGGTCGCGATCGCCGCGCGAGCAAGCGAAAAAAGCTCGGGCATCAGGTGACAATTGCCTGACCGCTGCGAGACGCGTTTCGAGACGCGCTTTTGGCGCTCTGCCTCGGGAGACGGGCAGACGACGCACAACTGCCTCCCAACACCACACGCTTGATTGAGCCCATGCCGCGTCGCGCGGTGGGTGCATCACGTTCACATCGCAGAGTACGCACACGCGCGGGGGCCCAGAAGGCACTTGGGCAAAGTTGTTTTATGTATCGTCGGGGAGTAGTGAGCCAAAGCAGTCAGGTCTCTCTAGTTCCGGGCTGGCGAGCAGGGTTCGAGTCCCTGTCGCATCTCGTCCAGTCCGCGTCATAGTATTGTAAAGGAGCCAGAGTTGCTCTGGCTGCGATGGTTCGCTACTCCAGTGGAGCAGTTGAGGCTTGGGCCGCGTACGGTGCATGTCCTGCGGCAGACACACACGTATCATGATTGGGCGCCTAGCGTAAGATCCCGTGGCCAGGTGGTCATCTTAGACTCAACCCGCAATCGTGGCGAATCCACGGGATAGAGGTGGAACAGATCCGGCTCAGTGGCAGTGAGCACGGTGAACACAGCAGCTCCCAGCCCCAAGCGGCTGCTCCCTCCCTTTTGCACCATACAAGAAAGTTGCGTTTACCTAAAGTACATGAAGGCGTGCACCGTACCTGCGTTTTGAGCCACTGTTACGCCGGATCAGATCAAGAACAGTGGGTCGTCGCTGTTTGCTGAACCTTCCTGAAGCTAGCTCAAGCCGTGTCCAGCGGGCGTATCTCAGAAATTTCACGTAGAACGTGTGCATGTCATGGCTAGCAAAGTTGCTTAGCTTGCGTACGGCTCTAGTTTGCCGCACCTCAAACGCTGCACAACCCAAGTGTGGCGGCTCCAAGGTGACTCTGACCAAGGACCAAACTTGAACGCTGCTGCAGCCGTATTACACACGTGCTTCTTGCCAATTGCCTGACGCTAGGTTGTAGATCTTTCAAAGATCTATCAAAGAGTATAACGAAGGTTGGGGGTGACTTGAGTCACATAAGGGAGCAATGGGCAGCAAACGTGTCTCGCGCTTGAGTCGACCGCACAAGGGCGAAACGATCAGATTGGACGTGGACACCTTCAGAAACCTTTGAGTAGACTATTCCATCTGCAGAATGCCGCTGAGAACGCGCGCATAAGTCAAAGGGTGATTCCAAACGGGCGTTGTCAACCTCATCGAGTTGTGTCCAAACCGACCCCACGAGGCCAAGAAGACCAGATTGAGCATGCTCACCTTGACCAACTATGTTCGTTCAGCTATCAGCTGCAGATTGCTGTCGAGAACACGCGCCTAGGTCAAAGGGTGATTCCAAACGGGCGTTGACGCGCAAAGTCCCTCGCCGCAACCCTCTTGCTGCGGCGAGGTCGCGCGCAACTCCACCTTGCCTGCCAACACGTCAAAGCTCAATCACCACCGTTGATCCGTCCAGCAGGCGGCGTTATGGAGTCTGTAGCAAAGAGTAACGTGCACGCAAGCAGCACCTTTGAGCAGCGCTGTAGAGGGGAAGTAAGCAAACTTTGAGCGCTCAATGCTGCCCACGAGATGGAGCGCAATCTTTCCCAACTGTGTCTCATTGCACGCAAGGTGAGCAGCAGTGGCTCGTCAAGCAGGCAAGGAACAGGACAGAGTAGGGAAGGCGTGAGGGAGCCGATCTGAAGCTAAGCGTGTTCCGGAGCACCCTGCTGAGTCGAACGCGTGCTCAGCACGGCGCGCGTGCAGGCAGGCAGCCGCAGTAGCAAGTAGCGACAGGCGGGGGCTGCTGCTTCCACATGCAAGCGTGAGACCTGCGCGCGCGCGTGTGATAACAGCAAGGAAACCAAAGTAGCAAGGGTGGCGGCGATGGTGCGCCGCGGCAGCAGGTGCGTTCCGCGTCGGAGAGCGAGCCGCCGCTGCCCCACCGCCCAGAACAGGCGCGGCCGCTCTGGGATTCGGGATGGGATCGAGAGCAGAGCGGAGGGAGCGCGACGCGAGGTCAACAACGACGACAAGCCGGACGAACACCATCAAGTCACCCAACCCACCGTGTTGCTTGCTCGTGGGCCGGGTCGGCCTACGCCCGCCGCCGCACCGACCACTCGCCCGTCCAGTTTGAGCACCATCTCGAGTTTGGCGGCAGGTCCGAGTACCTTGCTCGCTGCGCAGCGAGATCCCACAGCGAGGCAGCGAGCGAAGGCGGCTCTCACGGAGGCCAGGAGCAGCGGCGCGAGCAGCGCAGGTGGGGCGGGTGGGACCTGCGCGGGCGCGCGGAAACCAGACGACAAGCACACGCGCGCGAGCGAGCGAGCGAGCGAGCGAGAAGGGAGGCGAGTCCATTCGAGACACGACGAGAGAGCGCCGCGCCGCGCCGCGCCGGTCAAAGGTTGAGGGTGGGGGTGGGTGCTGGCGGCGGGGGCCGCCAGCACACGATTTTTCGATCATACCCTTCACTTGAGGGCAGCAGTAGCAGCGTAGGGGCGCAATGCAGCAAGACGGATCACCCAAAACCCTCAAACGCAGCTGCCGCCGCTGGATCAAGTCTAGACGGGAGGAGTCGAGTTGCCTCCGTGGCGAGAAGGGCGGCGGTCCGAGTCTGCGTTCCAGACGCCAGGATCGCATCCATTCGAGGCACAGATGCATGTTGCAGCGGGTCATATATTCCATGAGATGTCATTGCGGGTTTGGTGAAGTCTCGACTTTGGGGATGAGTGAGCGGTCGCGATCGCCGCGCGAGCAAGCGAAAAAAGCTCGGGCATCAGGTGACAATTGCCTGACCGCTGCGAGACGCGTTTCGAGACGCGCTTTTGGCGCTCTGCCTCGGGAGACGGGCAGACGACGCACAACTGCCTCCCAACACCACACGCTTGATTGAGCCCATGCCGCGTCGCGCGGTGGGTGCATCACGTTCACATCGCAGAGTACGCACACGCGCGGGGGCCCAGAAGGCACTTGGGCAAAGTTGTTTTATGTATCGTCGGGGAGTAGTGAGCCAAAGCAGTCAGGTCTCTCTAGTTCCGGGCTGGCGAGCAGGGTTCGAGTCCCTGTCGCATCTCGTCCAGTCCGCGTCATAGTATTGTAAAGGAGCCAGAGTTGCTCTGGCTGCGATGGTTCGCTACTCCAGTGGAGCAGTTGAGGCTTGGGCCGCGTACGGTGCATGTCCTGCGGCAGACACACACGTATCATGATTGGGCGCCTAGCGTAAGATCCCGTGGCCAGGTGGTCATCTTAGACTCAACCCGCAATCGTGGCGAATCCACGGGATAGAGGTGGAACAGATCCGGCTCAGTGGCAGTGAGCACGGTGAACACAGCAGCTCCCAGCCCCAAGCGGCTGCTCCCTCCCTTTTGCACCATACAAGAAAGTTGCGTTTACCTAAAGTACATGAAGGCGTGCACCGTACCTGCGTTTTGAGCCACTGTTACGCCGGATCAGATCAAGAACAGTGGGTCGTCGCTGTTTGCTGAACCTTCCTGAAGCTAGCTCAAGCCGTGTCCAGCGGGCGTATCTCAGAAATTTCACGTAGAACGTGTGCATGTCATGGCTAGCAAAGTTGCTTAGCTTGCGTACGGCTCTAGTTTGCCGCACCTCAAACGCTGCACAACCCAAGTGTGGCGGCTCCAAGGTGACTCTGACCAAGGACCAAACTTGAACGCTGCTGCAGCCGTATTACACACGTGCTTCTTGCCAATTGCCTGACGCTAGGTTGTAGATCTTTCAAAGATCTATCAAAGAGTATAACGAAGGTTGGGGGTGACTTGAGTCACATAAGGGAGCAATGGGCAGCAAACGTGTCTCGCGCTTGAGTCGACCGCACAAGGGCGAAACGATCAGATTGGACGTGGACACCTTCAGAAACCTTTGAGTAGACTATTCCATCTGCAGAATGCCGCTGAGAACGCGCGCATAAGTCAAAGGGTGATTCCAAACGGGCGTTGTCAACCTCATCGAGTTGTGTCCAAACCGACCCCACGAGGCCAAGAAGACCAGATTGAGCATGCTCACCTTGACCAACTATGTTCGTTCAGCTATCAGCTGCAGATTGCTGTCGAGAACACGCGCCTAGGTCAAAGGGTGATTCCAAACGGGCGTTGACGCGCAAAGTCCCTCGCCGCAACCCTCTTGCTGCGGCGAGGTCGCGCGCAACTCCACCTTGCCTGCCAACACGTCAAAGCTCAATCACCACCGTTGATCCGTCCAGCAGGCGGCGTTATGGAGTCTGTAGCAAAGAGTAACGTGCACGCAAGCAGCACCTTTGAGCAGCGCTGTAGAGGGGAAGTAAGCAAACTTTGAGCGCTCAATGCTGCCCACGAGATGGAGCGCAATCTTTCCCAACTGTGTCTCATTGCACGCAAGGTGAGCAGCAGTGGCTCGTCAAGCAGGCAAGGAACAGGACAGAGTAGGGAAGGCGTGAGGGAGCCGATCTGAAGCTAAGCGTGTTCCGGAGCACCCTGCTGAGTCGAACGCGTGCTCAGCACGGCGCGCGTGCAGGCAGGCAGCCGCAGTAGCAAGTAGCGACAGGCGGGGGCTGCTGCTTCCACATGCAAGCGTGAGACCTGCGCGCGCGCGTGTGATAACAGCAAGGAAACCAAAGTAGCAAGGGTGGCGGCGATGGTGCGCCGCGGCAGCAGGTGCGTTCCGCGTCGGAGAGCGAGCCGCCGCTGCCCCACCGCCCAGAACAGGCGCGGCCGCTCTGGGATTCGGGATGGGATCGAGAGCAGAGCGGAGGGAGCGCGACGCGAGGTCAACAACGACGACAAGCCGGACGAACACCATCAAGTCACCCAACCCACCGTGTTGCTTGCTCGTGGGCCGGGTCGGCCTACGCCCGCCGCCGCACCGACCACTCGCCCGTCCAGTTTGAGCACCATCTCGAGTTTGGCGGCAGGTCCGAGTACCTTGCTCGCTGCGCAGCGAGATCCCACAGCGAGGCAGCGAGCGAAGGCGGCTCTCACGGAGGCCAGGAGCAGCGGCGCGAGCAGCGCAGGTGGGGCGGGTGGGACCTGCGCGGGCGCGCGGAAACCAGACGACAAGCACACGCGCGCGAGCGAGCGAGCGAGCGAGCGAGAAGGGAGGCGAGTCCATTCGAGACACGACGAGAGAGCGCCGCGCCGCGCCGCGCCGGTCAAAGGTTGAGGGTGGGGGTGGGTGCTGGCGGCGGGGGCCGCCAGCACACGATTTTTCGATCATACCCTTCACTTGAGGGCAGCAGTAGCAGCGTAGGGGCGCAATGCAGCAAGACGGATCACCCAAAACCCTCAAACGCAGCTGCCGCCGCTGGATCAAGTCTAGACGGGAGGAGTCGAGTTGCCTCCGTGGCGAGAAGGGCGGCGGTCCGAGTCTGCGTTCCAGACGCCAGGATCGCATCCATTCGAGGCACAGATGCATGTTGCAGCGGGTCATATATTCCATGAGATGTCATTGCGGGTTTGGTGAAGTCTCGACTTTGGGGATGAGTGAGCGGTCGCGATCGCCGCGCGAGCAAGCGAAAAAAGCTCGGGCATCAGGTGACAATTGCCTGACCGCTGCGAGACGCGTTTCGAGACGCGCTTTTGGCGCTCTGCCTCGGGAGACGGGCAGACGACGCACAACTGCCTCCCAACACCACACGCTTGATTGAGCCCATGCCGCGTCGCGCGGTGGGTGCATCACGTTCACATCGCAGAGTACGCACACGCGCGGGGGCCCAGAAGGCACTTGGGCAAAGTTGTTTTATGTATCGTCGGGGAGTAGTGAGCCAAAGCAGTCAGGTCTCTCTAGTTCCGGGCTGGCGAGCAGGGTTCGAGTCCCTGTCGCATCTCGTCCAGTCCGCGTCATAGTATTGTAAAGGAGCCAGAGTTGCTCTGGCTGCGATGGTTCGCTACTCCAGTGGAGCAGTTGAGGCTTGGGCCGCGTACGGTGCATGTCCTGCGGCAGACACACACGTATCATGATTGGGCGCCTAGCGTAAGATCCCGTGGCCAGGTGGTCATCTTAGACTCAACCCGCAATCGTGGCGAATCCACGGGATAGAGGTGGAACAGATCCGGCTCAGTGGCAGTGAGCACGGTGAACACAGCAGCTCCCAGCCCCAAGCGGCTGCTCCCTCCCTTTTGCACCATACAAGAAAGTTGCGTTTACCTAAAGTACATGAAGGCGTGCACCGTACCTGCGTTTTGAGCCACTGTTACGCCGGATCAGATCAAGAACAGTGGGTCGTCGCTGTTTGCTGAACCTTCCTGAAGCTAGCTCAAGCCGTGTCCAGCGGGCGTATCTCAGAAATTTCACGTAGAACGTGTGCATGTCATGGCTAGCAAAGTTGCTTAGCTTGCGTACGGCTCTAGTTTGCCGCACCTCAAACGCTGCACAACCCAAGTGTGGCGGCTCCAAGGTGACTCTGACCAAGGACCAAACTTGAACGCTGCTGCAGCCGTATTACACACGTGCTTCTTGCCAATTGCCTGACGCTAGGTTGTAGATCTTTCAAAGATCTATCAAAGAGTATAACGAAGGTTGGGGGTGACTTGAGTCACATAAGGGAGCAATGGGCAGCAAACGTGTCTCGCGCTTGAGTCGACCGCACAAGGGCGAAACGATCAGATTGGACGTGGACACCTTCAGAAACCTTTGAGTAGACTATTCCATCTGCAGAATGCCGCTGAGAACGCGCGCATAAGTCAAAGGGTGATTCCAAACGGGCGTTGTCAACCTCATCGAGTTGTGTCCAAACCGACCCCACGAGGCCAAGAAGACCAGATTGAGCATGCTCACCTTGACCAACTATGTTCGTTCAGCTATCAGCTGCAGATTGCTGTCGAGAACACGCGCCTAGGTCAAAGGGTGATTCCAAACGGGCGTTGACGCGCAAAGTCCCTCGCCGCAACCCTCTTGCTGCGGCGAGGTCGCGCGCAACTCCACCTTGCCTGCCAACACGTCAAAGCTCAATCACCACCGTTGATCCGTCCAGCAGGCGGCGTTATGGAGTCTGTAGCAAAGAGTAACGTGCACGCAAGCAGCACCTTTGAGCAGCGCTGTAGAGGGGAAGTAAGCAAACTTTGAGCGCTCAATGCTGCCCACGAGATGGAGCGCAATCTTTCCCAGCTGTGTCTCATTGCACGCAAGGTGAGCAGCAGTGGCTCGTCAAGCAGGCAAGGAACAGGACAGAGTAGGGAAGGCGTGAGGGAGCCGATCTGAAGCTAAGCGTGTTCCGGAGCACCCTGCTGAGTCGAACGCGTGCTCAGCACGGCGCGCGTGCAGGCAGGCAGCCGCAGTAGCAAGTAGCGACAGGCGGGGGCTGCTGCTTCCACATGCAAGCGTGAGACCTGCGCGCGCGCGTGTGATAACAGCAAGGAAACCAAAGTAGCAAGGGTGGCGGCGATGGTGCGCCGCGGCAGCAGGTGCGTTCCGCGTCGGAGAGCGAGCCGCCGCTGCCCCACCGCCCAGAACAGGCGCGGCCGCTCTGGGATTCGGGATGGGATCGAGAGCAGAGCGGAGGGAGCGCGACGCGAGGTCAACAACGACGACAAGCCGGACGAACACCATCAAGTCACCCAACCCACCGTGTTGCTTGCTCGTGGGCCGGGTCGGCCTACGCCCGCCGCCGCACCGACCACTCGCCCGTCCAGTTTGAGCACCATCTCGAGTTTGGCGGCAGGTCCGAGTACCTTGCTCGCTGCGCAGCGAGATCCCACAGCGAGGCAGCGAGCGAAGGCGGCTCTCACGGAGGCCAGGAGCAGCGGCGCGAGCAGCGCAGGTGGGGCGGGTGGGACCTGCGCGGGCGCGCGGAAACCAGACGACAAGCACACGCGCGCGAGCGAGCGAGCGAGCGAGCGAGAAGGGAGGCGAGTCCATTCGAGACACGACGAGAGAGCGCCGCGCCGCGCCGCGCCGGTCAAAGGTTGAGGGTGGGGGTGGGTGCTGGCGGCGGGGGCCGCCAGCACACGATTTTTCGATCATACCCTTCACTTGAGGGCAGCAGTAGCAGCGTAGGGGCGCAATGCAGCAAGACGGATCACCCAAAACCCTCAAACGCAGCTGCCGCCGCTGGATCAAGTCTAGACGGGAGGAGTCGAGTTGCCTCCGTGGCGAGAAGGGCGGCGGTCCGAGTCTGCGTTCCAGACGCCAGGATCGCATCCATTCGAGGCACAGATGCATGTTGCAGCGGGTCATATATTCCATGAGATGTCATTGCGGGTTTGGTGAAGTCTCGACTTTGGGGATGAGTGAGCGGTCGCGATCGCCGCGCGAGCAAGCGAAAAAAGCTCGGGCATCAGGTGACAATTGCCTGACCGCTGCGAGACGCGTTTCGAGACGCGCTTTTGGCGCTCTGCCTCGGGAGACGGGCAGACGACGCACAACTGCCTCCCAACACCACACGCTTGATTGAGCCCATGCCGCGTCGCGCGGTGGGTGCATCACGTTCACATCGCAGAGTACGCACACGCGCGGGGGCCCAGAAGGCACTTGGGCAAAGTTGTTTTATGTATCGTCGGGGAGTAGTGAGCCAAAGCAGTCAGGTCTCTCTAGTTCCGGGCTGGCGAGCAGGGTTCGAGTCCCTGTCGCATCTCGTCCAGTCCGCGTCATAGTATTGTAAAGGAGCCAGAGTTGCTCTGGCTGCGATGGTTCGCTACTCCAGTGGAGCAGTTGAGGCTTGGGCCGCGTACGGTGCATGTCCTGCGGCAGACACACACGTATCATGATTGGGCGCCTAGCGTAAGATCCCGTGGCCAGGTGGTCATCTTAGACTCAACCCGCAATCGTGGCGAATCCACGGGATAGAGGTGGAACAGATCCGGCTCAGTGGCAGTGAGCACGGTGAACACAGCAGCTCCCAGCCCCAAGCGGCTGCTCCCTCCCTTTTGCACCATACAAGAAAGTTGCGTTTACCTAAAGTACATGAAGGCGTGCACCGTACCTGCGTTTTGAGCCACTGTTACGCCGGATCAGATCAAGAACAGTGGGTCGTCGCTGTTTGCTGAACCTTCCTGAAGCTAGCTCAAGCCGTGTCCAGCGGGCGTATCTCAGAAATTTCACGTAGAACGTGTGCATGTCATGGCTAGCAAAGTTGCTTAGCTTGCGTACGGCTCTAGTTTGCCGCACCTCAAACGCTGCACAACCCAAGTGTGGCGGCTCCAAGGTGACTCTGACCAAGGACCAAACTTGAACGCTGCTGCAGCCGTATTACACACGTGCTTCTTGCCAATTGCCTGACGCTAGGTTGTAGATCTTTCAAAGATCTATCAAAGAGTATAACGAAGGTTGGGGGTGACTTGAGTCACATAAGGGAGCAATGGGCAGCAAACGTGTCTCGCGCTTGAGTCGACCGCACAAGGGCGAAACGATCAGATTGGACGTGGACACCTTCAGAAACCTTTGAGTAGACTATTCCATCTGCAGAATGCCGCTGAGAACGCGCGCATAAGTCAAAGGGTGATTCCAAACGGGCGTTG
Organism: Blastocladiella emersonii ATCC 22665; assembly: GCA_025594325.1. Taxonomy (NCBI): domain Eukaryota; kingdom Fungi; phylum Blastocladiomycota; class Blastocladiomycetes; order Blastocladiales; family Blastocladiaceae; genus Blastocladiella; species Blastocladiella emersonii. The sequence goes on from JANHCV010000006.1 coordinate 2,018,355, forward strand.
TCAACCTCATCGAGTTGTGTCCAAACCGACCCCACGAGGCCAAGAAGACCAGATTGAGCATGCTCACCTTGACCAACTATGTTCGTTCAGCTATCAGCTGCAGATTGCTGTCGAGAACACGCGCCTAGGTCAAAGGGTGATTCCAAACGGGCGTTGACGCGCAAAGTCCCTCGCCGCAACCCTCTTGCTGCGGCGAGGTCGCGCGCAACTCCACCTTGCCTGCCAACACGTCAAAGCTCAATCACCACCGTTGATCCGTCCAGCAGGCGGCGTTATGGAGTCTGTAGCAAAGAGTAACGTGCACGCAAGCAGCACCTTTGAGCAGCGCTGTAGAGGGGAAGTAAGCAAACTTTGAGCGCTCAATGCTGCCCACGAGATGGAGCGCAATCTTTCCCAGCTGTGTCTCATTGCACGCAAGGTGAGCAGCAGTGGCTCGTCAAGCAGGCAAGGAACAGGACAGAGTAGGGAAGGCGTGAGGGAGCCGATCTGAAGCTAAGCGTGTTCCGGAGCACCCTGCTGAGTCGAACGCGTGCTCAGCACGGCGCGCGTGCAGGCAGGCAGCCGCAGTAGCAAGTAGCGACAGGCGGGGGCTGCTGCTTCCACATGCAAGCGTGAGACCTGCGCGCGCGCGTGTGATAACAGCAAGGAAACCAAAGTAGCAAGGGTGGCGGCGATGGTGCGCCGCGGCAGCAGGTGCGTTCCGCGTCGGAGAGCGAGCCGCCGCTGCCCCACCGCCCAGAACAGGCGCGGCCGCTCTGGGATTCGGGATGGGATCGAGAGCAGAGCGGAGGGAGCGCGACGCGAGGTCAACAACGACGACAAGCCGGACGAACACCATCAAGTCACCCAACCCACCGTGTTGCTTGCTCGTGGGCCGGGTCGGCCTACGCCCGCCGCCGCACCGACCACTCGCCCGTCCAGTTTGAGCACCATCTCGAGTTTGGCGGCAGGTCCGAGTACCTTGCTCGCTGCGCAGCGAGATCCCACAGCGAGGCAGCGAGCGAAGGCGGCTCTCACGGAGGCCAGGAGCAGCGGCGCGAGCAGCGCAGGTGGGGCGGGTGGGACCTGCGCGGGCGCGCGGAAACCAGACGACAAGCACACGCGCGCGAGCGAGCGAGCGAGCGAGCGAGAAGGGAGGCGAGTCCATTCGAGACACGACGAGAGAGCGCCGCGCCGCGCCGCGCCGGTCAAAGGTTGAGGGTGGGGGTGGGTGCTGGCGGCGGGGGCCGCCAGCACACGATTTTTCGATCATACCCTTCACTTGAGGGCAGCAGTAGCAGCGTAGGGGCGCAATGCAGCAAGACGGATCACCCAAAACCCTCAAACGCAGCTGCCGCCGCTGGATCAAGTCTAGACGGGAGGAGTCGAGTTGCCTCCGTGGCGAGAAGGGCGGCGGTCCGAGTCTGCGTTCCAGACGCCAGGATCGCATCCATTCGAGGCACAGATGCATGTTGCAGCGGGTCATATATTCCATGAGATGTCATTGCGGGTTTGGTGAAGTCTCGACTTTGGGGATGAGTGAGCGGTCGCGATCGCCGCGCGAGCAAGCGAAAAAAGCTCGGGCATCAGGTGACAATTGCCTGACCGCTGCGAGACGCGTTTCGAGACGCGCTTTTGGCGCTCTGCCTCGGGAGACGGGCAGACGACGCACAACTGCCTCCCAACACCACACGCTTGATTGAGCCCATGCCGCGTCGCGCGGTGGGTGCATCACGTTCACATCGCAGAGTACGCACACGCGCGGGGGCCCAGAAGGCACTTGGGCAAAGTTGTTTTATGTATCGTCGGGGAGTAGTGAGCCAAAGCAGTCAGGTCTCTCTAGTTCCGGGCTGGCGAGCAGGGTTCGAGTCCCTGTCGCATCTCGTCCAGTCCGCGTCATAGTATTGTAAAGGAGCCAGAGTTGCTCTGGCTGCGATGGTTCGCTACTCCAGTGGAGCAGTTGAGGCTTGGGCCGCGTACGGTGCATGTCCTGCGGCAGACACACACGTATCATGATTGGGCGCCTAGCGTAAGATCCCGTGGCCAGGTGGTCATCTTAGACTCAACCCGCAATCGTGGCGAATCCACGGGATAGAGGTGGAACAGATCCGGCTCAGTGGCAGTGAGCACGGTGAACACAGCAGCTCCCAGCCCCAAGCGGCTGCTCCCTCCCTTTTGCACCATACAAGAAAGTTGCGTTTACCTAAAGTACATGAAGGCGTGCACCGTACCTGCGTTTTGAGCCACTGTTACGCCGGATCAGATCAAGAACAGTGGGTCGTCGCTGTTTGCTGAACCTTCCTGAAGCTAGCTCAAGCCGTGTCCAGCGGGCGTATCTCAGAAATTTCACGTAGAACGTGTGCATGTCATGGCTAGCAAAGTTGCTTAGCTTGCGTACGGCTCTAGTTTGCCGCACCTCAAACGCTGCACAACCCAAGTGTGGCGGCTCCAAGGTGACTCTGACCAAGGACCAAACTTGAACGCTGCTGCAGCCGTATTACACACGTGCTTCTTGCCAATTGCCTGACGCTAGGTTGTAGATCTTTCAAAGATCTATCAAAGAGTATAACGAAGGTTGGGGGTGACTTGAGTCACATAAGGGAGCAATGGGCAGCAAACGTGTCTCGCGCTTGAGTCGACCGCACAAGGGCGAAACGATCAGATTGGACGTGGACACCTTCAGAAACCTTTGAGTAGACTATTCCATCTGCAGAATGCCGCTGAGAACGCGCGCATAAGTCAAAGGGTGATTCCAAACGGGCGTTGTCAACCTCATCGAGTTGTGTCCAAACCGACCCCACGAGGCCAAGAAGACCAGATTGAGCATGCTCACCTTGACCAACTATGTTCGTTCAGCTATCAGCTGCAGATTGCTGTCGAGAACACGCGCCTAGGTCAAAGGGTGATTCCAAACGGGCGTTGACGCGCAAAGTCCCTCGCCGCAACCCTCTTGCTGCGGCGAGGTCGCGCGCAACTCCACCTTGCCTGCCAACACGTCAAAGCTCAATCACCACCGTTGATCCGTCCAGCAGGCGGCGTTATGGAGTCTGTAGCAAAGAGTAACGTGCACGCAAGCAGCACCTTTGAGCAGCGCTGTAGAGGGGAAGTAAGCAAACTTTGAGCGCTCAATGCTGCCCACGAGATGGAGCGCAATCTTTCCCA